>QOVD01004057.1:423-34356 GCA_003521225.1 Tuber microsphaerosporum | reverse complement strand
GCACCTAGTGTTTACCTACCTTAGCGTGCCGTCCATTGCCTAGTGAGACTTCCAAAAGCACCACTATGGTAGCGTCATGTTTTGACTGCCTAGCCACAAGGGTTAAGGACAGTAGAAAATTGGGTAAACACTTGTGCACCGTCTATTGGGAAATTATACTGATGGACACGGCGCCGTCTAGTTTTATCACTGAAATTTTAAAGGTTGATAGTTAAGCAAACGAGCCTTAAGTTGAAAAGCTTAAGACGTTGCCGGTAATTTTCATGGTTGCCACCTAAGGATGATTTTGCAAGGTCAGCCACGGAAGCTGTGGTGGCTTATAAAATTTGCCAAGTGCTGATAAAGACAGCAGACCTTTTCAATCAATAAAATTTCATAGAACATTACATCAATTTCAGAATACGCCCCTCCCCTTGGAGACGCAGGGCGGGGCTTCCTAGGCGTGCTTCATGTTAACTGCCACATTAGTGCTGTGGCATATTGCATGAGAGCAGACTAAACTAGGGCTCAAAATTCAATTGTGGGAGTTTGACCGACTTGGCGAAACCTAAAAAGAATGCCGGAAAACTCATGATTAATTTAAAATTCACGGGACCTAAAATAACTTTAGGGAGTGAAAAGAAATATCTACTGTAAAGAAAAGTATTCCGCACCCGAGCGAGTGGGCCAGCAGTGAGCCATGAAGGGTATTGAAAAACAAATTCTATCACTCGTTTTTCAAAATAATCTCTTGAGTTGCCATTCCCTTGTTTGCGCCGCATGTCAACCACTACCACTTAGCGCCATTTCCGATGCCTTCGGTCTTTATTGGAGCTACAACGAAACGGTGTAGGGGACGAACAAGGGTCGCTTGCCGAAAATGTTTCATAACCCTAACATTGACGATTTCTTTTTTCCCGTACCAAGCGCACCTGTTTGCCTTCTGCTACTTTTGTAGCTACAACGGCGAAGACTATAGATTGGTTCTTTCAACCCCTATACTAAGGATACCCACACATATATTGAAAATAGGCTCAAAAGCCATCGGGAAAGTACGGTAATGTGAGATTGATCAGAGTTTTTTGTGCTGTAGTATGCTATTGGCTAGGCTCGAATCAGTGCTGTGTTGTTGCTCATCTTGCAGCTTGAGTCATCTTGTGGTGGATTTTGGACACAAGCCATCTCCGCTCACGCGCATTGACACTTGTGTTGATGCCGGTATCCCAGTTCATAATGGGGCATGAACACAAGTTTGAAGAACGCGAGTACGGACAAAAATGGGCAGGTTTAGGAAAATATTAGGAGTTGAGGAAAGAAAAAGTGCAATTGCGGCACTTCCGGATAATTCTTATCACTTATCTCACACCCAGCGATTGGTAACAGAGCTACCTTTAATGCAATCAATCCATTCATAAAACGTCAATGCGCTCTATAGAAATAACTACCCTAGCACAGCAACATTGGGGATCTCCTCATGTTTTACCCCAAGCCTATTGACTGTGAGGACAAAAACTTGGCTTGGCTTTACTAATTTGGTTTTCTTATGGAATGGTTGATTTTACACAATGTGAATGATAATTCATGAAGGAGGTTGTGCGGGGGAAAATAATGAGTTGTTGAAAGATATGGGGGAACTTAAGGACGCATCATGTTTCATTGCTAGTCAGCTTGGGTTTATTTGTTTGCTCGATTTCCCGGCCTCTGGAGGGGTGGTGTACAAACTGAGGTGGTTGCTCGCTTGGTTACCTTTCTAGCTTTTCTTTTTTTGGAACGAAGGAAACGGAGAAATGAAGGGAGGCGAACAAGAGAGTGTGCCAACACTTTGGGGCTGTTTGGCACGCCAACTTGTGTAAGGTTTCCCAAACCACATTTTGTAAGGTGTGCCAAGCTGTGGTCTGTAAGGTATGGCCTGCCAAACATGACAACTTTCACAAGGTAAACACAATGAGTCAGTGACTATTTGGGCGCAACCCTAAAGAAGAGTTGAGAAAATAATAATTATGATATTACAAAACAGACTTTTAATATCATTTTAATAGCTATTCAAAAGACAAAAATATGAGACTATGTTACCAAGGTTTATTGTATCAAATGTTCAGTACTCTTGTAGTTTTGCTTTACTATTTAGAGCTTGATTTAATAAAAATAGTTTAATGTAAAGTGATATATAATGAATTTTAAACAATAATTTATATTAATAGTAGTAGTAATCCTTAATCAAGTGTATTATATCAAATTGTTCTGTGCAATCAACACCATTCCACTATAATCCACATACAGCCTTTTTGACATGACGGAGGAATATCAAAAGAACCTTGAAAAGACTGCCATTATTGCGGTGATTGCTGCCCAGTCTCTTTCAGTTATTTCCTAACTCCAAAATCAACTCCTTCTTTAATTGATCCCACGGTCTATCCAAGTCAAGCATCAATCAGCATTGTCTGGGGAAGCCTATACACAGGAAATTCTGGCCTCCTCACAGGAACAAAACAATATTTGAATGTTTCCATATGTCATTATCAACATTCAACTCTCTCTGCAGCAAGCTTGGCCAGTGCTCTTTAATTGAAGATACACGATATACCACGGTCGACCACCAACTGCATCTCTTTCTCTTAATTGCTATAACGGGATACTCAAATTGGACTGCCCACGAGTGGTTTCAACATTCCTGAGAGACTATAAGTCGCATCTTTAAGAATGTTATTAAGGCTCTGAATGGAATCAGCTTGGAATATATATGTTGTCTATCGGCAACCAATAGAGATTTAAGTCTTGCTCAACCTGGAATCCGTGGGAATACAAAGCTTGATCCATTTTTCAAAAATTGTCTCGGGGCAATTGATGGATCTTTGATTCCTGTAAAAGTGGCACCCAGTCATGCAGCAGTGAACAGAACACGCAAGGGATTTACTGCATAAATTTAATGCTAGCCTGCTCTTTTTACTGTACAATAAGCTATATTTTGGCAGGATGGGATGGCTCTGCCCATGATTCACAAGTTTTGGCAGATGCCTTAACTAAAGGATTTATTATACGAAAGTGGAAGTTTTATATACTGGAAGCTGGATATGCACTTTCACCAGAATGCCTCACTCCCTATCCTGGGGTTTGATATCATCTCAAGCAGCAAGTTGTTGGGAATCAAGCCTTTGTATCCCTGTTTTTTTCCTACTATGTACTAGTTTTCATAGAGATATGCTATTATTATACTTGGACTAACTTGTATAAAACTAAAGACCACAAAATGCAAAAAAATTGTTCAACTCACGGCATGCCTCAGCAAGGAACTGCATTCAACGAACTCAGGGCATTCTAAAATCTAGATTATCCTCTTGAGAATCGCATCTGGCTATGACTTTACCGTCTCAGCAGAGCTTGTTACAGCACTTTGTTGTCTATACAACTTCATTACTCATAATGGATTGACTATTATGGAATATAACCCACTATACCCACCTGACAACAAACGCCAAGTAGAACGCCAAGACAGAACGCCCCCTTCCGGATTCGGTCCCACCAAGTACCCCCCCTGTTGGAGAGTCCTAAATAACGGATAACGAATATCAGAACAGGGGGTTGATAAATTACGGAGGTACAGCTCTTAGGTTTTGTATGTTCCACAAGTTACATGCAACAAATCTCGCTTGCGGAACAAACAAAACATAGGTGCTGTGCCTCTGTAGTAGGATACCGTACTCACGTCGCCGAGTAGTGCTCAGTAAATCACACGGACTGGTATTCCTATGGTCGATAACCAAATCGGATCACATGATTTACCGCTCGGCCGCGTATGTAGGGTAACCAGTCGGTAAGTTTAGGTTCCAATCCCAGCTGGGCAGGAATGTGACCTCTTGTTTAGACTACCCGAAGCTAGTGTTTATGACCAGCTTTTCAGTGTACTCGGGGTAGGGTAAAGTCAAATTACCGCGTTCGCTCGGTGACTTTGAAAGCACCATACCCAGGTCAGGAAAGCGCTCCTGCCATGTTGGTGAAGTTGGACCAGCGTGTGAAACTTTTAGCTGCCTCCCATTGAAAGTTTTGATTTGTCGAGACCATCCCAGTAGGGCATCTTCCAAAGGAATAGAGAACGTCGTGATAAGATCGGCCGCGTCTCGAGTAAAGGACTCGTGTTGTTTCTAGCAAAGGTAATGTTAGAACTAACACGTATTATGATTATTACGAGCCGTTGAGTGATTGACATATCTCTTCGATAATGAAATCCAGATCCTGTTGGCTTCCATCAATCTCGTCGCCAACACACTTGAACTTGTGCTTTGAGCCAGCCTTGATTCCCGGTTTAACAGGGATCTTCAGTTCTATGTCTTCCCGGGAGATCCTTCCTCCCTTATTAAAGGTCTTCCTCTTGACATTGATTTCCTTTTCGGTGCTGTTGAAAAGCCTCCACAAACATCGTATTAGCAAAACATAGACAAATGGCAAACCACTAAAAGATTGAAAAAGGGTTAACACACTCCTCAAGAGTAAGTCCTACACACCTTTCGTATACAGTTGATTCAGGAGTCTTACTCTTTCCATTAGGTTCCCGCGGGGCCCCGTCTAACCTGGCTCCAGGGAAACTACTGGGTTGGCCATCTCCAAGGGGACTGCCAGATCCTAGACCTGAAAGAATGTCAAAATAAAGCCTTCCACTCGAGCAAACATCTCGGAGATAATTTTAGGATTACTGAACTGGCGAAAGCTATTTGTTGAATAGGAGTATGCGCGTCCACCTCAACCTCCACCCATTCCACCCATTCCTGGGTAGGTTCCAGGGAATGCTTTGGATATCGCGAATGAAGGATGTGATTGTGACTGTGGGGGTGGCAATGAAGGACCAGCGCGCAAAAGATATTCTAGGCCAAATTGATCATATATCTTGCCTTTCTCAGGATCTGGAAGAACTTCATAAGCCTGGGAGACTTCTGTACTGTAGAATGAGCATCTATTTAGGAACCGTGAGTTGAACTGTTTGTGAAGCAAACATTAGGTGTCTAACCTTACCTTGGATTACTTCTGCAGCAACCTTGCTATCTTCGTTCTTGTCCGGATGGTACTGCAATGCGCCTTCGCTTCAAAGCCCGGTCAGTTCCAGTTCAGGTAGAAAATCTATAGCAAGAAGCCCAGATATTAATTGAAGGTAGGAGAGGAAGGTGCTGAGTTTGATGAACAGGGCAAAGTGAGAGATTTTGGGGCGACAATCACGGTCGTGGTAACGCTCCAATGTAGCCGGTTAGTGGTCTCTTCAGCCTATCCTATGCGTAGTCTAACTCTCCCAAGTTTTGCTGAAGAACCGCAAATAAGGAGTTAGCGCAGGCCAATGGGATTGCTTTATGTCAGAGTCGTTACTCGAGAGGCTTCGCAACCACGCTAACTTCCGAACAGAAACAGGGCAAGCCAAACATGACTTGATCGACTTCCAAACAGCCTCAAATTATTGCCGTAGAATCACTAACTGGCCTAACGCTCGAATGATTGAGGAGGGCACTCTGTTCCGCTTGTGATATCACTCCCGCGGCATTATTAAAATTACCTAAGATCGTCCTATGATCCATCGGTTTACCAGTCCTTGTGTGTGAAGAAATGGTGAAAAACCATTCGAGATGGGACTTACAAGAGGATGACTTTATACCTGGGCTTGTTTAACAATTCCAAGTATCTGAGGAGGACCTATTCCGGAACTGGTGTGAGTAAGGTGATTCCCGGGGAAGCGGCTCACGACAGGGATCCGGCTCACGCATAGCAATAGGTGAAAAATTCAATAAGATATGGAGAATCAGAAAATATAGTTTGTGTTTCTGGGTAATAGATTACTACACTAGTATAGTGGTTTAAAGATTCCTTATTTCAACAAATATAAAAATTGAAGTATCTCCGGGTAGTACCTTTGACAATAGATAGAAAGATAGCAGAGGTCTTATATACTCAGAGTAAACTGGTTTTAATTTTCTTTATATGAATCCCTCAGAGCAAGAGTGGTCAAAGGTGAGGTGAAGAGCTACTCAATTTTACTATGTAATATCTGTATACATAGCAGGCATATGAACCAAATATGTTGGAATATCCTTTATGATGATATTGTAATTGCTCCACAGGATGGTGAAGTCCAACCAGCATTGGATACAAGATCAACATCTACATCAGCACACTAGAGAAGAGCCGGGCCACAGTCGTGGGCCTCCAATGTGCTGCAGCTAAGGGTGGTGGGTCACCCACAATCGGCTGCTGCCCGTTTGGGTCAATGTAGCTGCATTGTAGGAGTAGATGGACTACTGCTGCCTTGTCGTGCCGAGTGGCCCAACAGAGAAGGGTCTGGCGATCCTGTTGAAAGCAATTGATGTTCACATTTTCGGGCTCTACGGCAGTACAACCCATAGGTTTTGTATGTTAGACAGGCAGAGGGTTAAGCAGGAGCAGCCTGTGTAAGATACAAAACCAACTCGCTGTACCTCTGTAAGAGGGGAGACAAGACTTGAACATGATTCGCTATTGGCACATAGGCTAGTGGTGTCATGCTCTCAATATCAGTTGTGTTTGGCTTTACACCACTTTGGCAGGGTAGGACTTTCACGATATGACTATGGCCCTACCCAGCAGCATAAGGGACTGGTGTCGCCCCCGACGTATCCCTTAACCCTGCATGGACACCTTGACACTGGAGAGGGAATATGATTACATTGTAGTGTGACCCCATTTTAGTTTCATTCACTCAACCATCGAACACTCTAAACCCTCTACCCTCCCTTTTAGTATTATCTGTGGATTGCTATAGCATTCCTCACATGTAAGCCGGGGATCCCTTTACCCTGAAAACTCCATTTCTCAACTCCAAACACATTACTTTACCGATAGCCTCAGGCCTCATATCAGAGCGAAGGGCGGAAGGGGTCAATCAACAAGGTGTAATGGGTTTAGGGGCTCAGAAACAAGGATGGGATATCCCTAGAAGCATTGGACGATATTTGATTAATAGTAGTGGAATAAAGCTAATTCTCCTCTCCATAACGCAGACTAAAGGCTTATGAGATTCAAAAATAAAAGATAAACAAAGACCTCAATAAGGTCGACCTGTCCGTCACGGGTAAATGCCACAGACCTAGCATCCCGCCTCTCCTGGGCGAAAATAGGGCGACTGGACGCTTGGGAAAACTGGATCGATTGGACTCACAGGAAGGGAAAAGACTGATGGCTAGCAAGAGTAGAATAATAGGGATTTGAAAAGATGCATGAGACACTGTCATCAATGGAGGTTGATATGACTATATCATGAGGTGGCCATGATTATCCCCTAGCGCTAAAGTAAGGTCTCATCACAGGCGGCCCCATGCAGTGATTCAGGCTAGTCTTAAAGTAGTGAGTTTGGTCAGGCATGAGCTCCATGGCTGTGAACCTGGGATATCCTTGGGGTAAGAAGGGCTGGACTGTGTGACAGAGGCCTGCAGGTATCTGCATGCTGGGAATATCTCACAGGATCTCCTCTTATTTGTAGATCTTTACTGGTAAGATAGGGTAGACCCATAGGCTGGTCACCCTGTAATACTGGCAATATGTCGACAGGTGCAGTGACAGGAGCAAATGCGATTTAACCCAAGTCAGTATCTTTCGTAAAACAGGTCTCACCTTACTACACTAGTCGACAAAGCTGAGGTCTCTCGAATACCGGCAAGGCGGAAATCAAATGTAGTTCTATCAACACAAAATATTAAGAGATTTAATCAGCAGCTACGTCGCCATGCCCAAACCTCTAGGTTTTACCTGCCCCTATCGCAGCCTGATCGTAACATCAGGATTTTCATTGTTTATTCGTAGCACTGCCACACCCCTGTAATAGATCATGGAGGGTACGAATATATGCTATCTCTCTACTGTGTGGTTGCTCTTCTGCTAAGGTTTGAACCCCCTTTGCATTCAGCAGCTACATCTTCCCCTTTGGCGAGCATAGCGCCTCACGGCCCAGGAAGGTGGTATTTGGCTCTTCATTTACTTAGAACAAAAGGTCATGTTACATAGGCACATTCAAGGGGCATTGGATCAACCCAACCTCATATCACCTTATTGACAAAATATGCTAAGTAGGAAATGTCTCGGGCATCAGAGCTAAGATGATATTGGTGAACAATGTTTGAACACTTGCAGCCGCTTCATATTTCACGGCTGCCCAAACCAAGGTTGCCTTAGGACTTAGACCCTGTGTACCTGAATTGATGCTACTAGACATGTGATATATGGGTGGTATGGAACAGTAAGTGAGCCTAAGCACACCCGATATGGAAAAAACACCTTGCGGAGAACTAGTAAACCCACCAAAGCCATTGAAAAGAGTGACGCCCAAAAGATACTTACATATTCTACCATGTATTAACACATTGCCTCTAGCGACAAGGGTTCTAGGGCATGCAATATCCGGATCGATATTCTCTTCCCCACTGGTCAAATGGAATAGGGTCAGCTTGGTCCTGGGTGGGGTCACATCTATAGTCAAACTGGGAATTGATGAGATGTCTGTGTTTACCATCGTGCCATAGTGGCATGTTTGCAAACAGTAAATCTGTCTTTAAGCACATTTCAAGTTCATGGCTTTTGGCCAGTTGGCAATGGAAGTGGTGAGCTGATACATTTCCCTTCAAGGTATCTGGCAATGTAAGTAGTAGAATCTACAATAAGATACCAAGTGTCCTCCCGTACCTACACCCGACAAAACCTTTTGTTCAGGGTGAGTCATCAATGCATTTGCAAGTCTGTTGCAACTATTTGAGGCTGCTAGGCATACAGACGATATCGAACATGCACTTTGTCTATAGATTAATAATTTGAATAAGGAGGTTGGCACACGGACTTTGGATATGATGTCTGCTGGTCAGATGCTAATGGTGGCTAGTGGGGAACCTCCCGGAATTGGATTAACCTGAATACCAGACCTGGTAGCAATAATTACATATAATATGGACCAAGCTGAGGATGTTTACACTTAACTCTGACAAAGGGTTATACTCGAGCTTGATCAAGGTTGGTACCAGCTATTCATGATATTGAAAGACAAAGGTTGTTATTTGGCTCAAACCAAGATTGTTATTGGAGCGAAGGAGTATTCATATATTACCCTGCTCTCATTTGTCTACTAGTGAGTGCAATATGTCCTGCAGAAACATAGTGTTCGCAACCGGCCAGTCCAACCATCTTGAGTGAGGACGAGGACTGACGACTTTTCGCCGTCCCATTCTGTCCTCCAGCCAAAATACCCAACAATTCTGAGTGGAGGATATCGGGCCCCACAGACTCCCACCATTATATTAACCCCTGTAATGTCTCAGTTCGACCATTTGATTCTCCACACGAGGATATTAGTTTTGAAAAGGAACCCCATGAATTAAGGCTCCATAAAATAATAAGCCCAATTGCCACCTTCTCCCTCACTTGTATTTGAGCTACTAGCAATTTTGGGAGTTAAGAGCCCACTTGGCACACCACACAGGATAGTTGTAGTTAATCTACATCAGTAAAATGTATATGGGCCTCCTGGTCGACCAAGGGGGGTTATGGTTCATGTGCTGCCCCCTGGTCCCCTATGGTCCACCCTGGTATACTTTTAAGTCAAATTGCAAAAATGTGGATCATGGCGGATCGGAGTAGACCATGTGGACCATGGGGACCATGACACGCCTTAGTGGACAAGGAGCGATGAGGAGCTCCCTGGATGCACCACAGACATTTTCCTGATGTTTTATTATGACAAAGGGACTCCTCTATACTACCAAGTGTGCTGAGCTCAGGAGTATTCAGTATTCTAGTTCTAACATCCCAATGCTCATCAGTTGTTTAAGATGCTGAATCCTTAAGTGGAATTGACATACAGGGTAGAGATTGTACAAAATGTGGGGTCCTAATATGAAAAAAAGTTGGAGTCGAAATTTGTAGTCAAGCTGCGTACCAATCTGATCTTGCAATCCATATTCGATACTCCCCTCTGTTTTAAACAAATGAAGACTTTACTGCCCTTTTATTATCTCTATCCAATGCCACCTTAACATATTTCACCAGTTCACAATCCCAGATCATCTATGAAGATACCATTTCTTACCTAGCTCGTAATATAACCCCCCCACCCCAAGGAAACCCACTTGTACCCCCTCCTTCCAATGGCTCTTTTTACCATAAAGAATAAATATATTCAAGTCTTTTATTCCAATCACCTGCATTCACCAGCATTGACCTAGAGTCCTTCACTATGCCATCTTGTTATCTGCCATCCCTGGTGTTTCTCATGAGGACTGCGGTCACCCAGCATTACAGGTTGTCAGTCAGGGTCCCCTCACATCCCCTATTGTCCCCGCTGACCCTCACCATTGACTACAAATCCCATAACTATCCGCAGTCTTCTTATACCGCCAACATCTTAGTCTCTCAGATAGCCAGGCCTGTGTTCCTCTCTACGTTCGGCCGTTTTTACATTTAGAGTACGAGAACGGCAAATACTTTGCCATCCAGTCCAGTTCCGGGCTATTGGCAGTCCGTCCTCTGAGCCCTTCGCGGCGGCTGGCCTATTGAGCACACTGCCGAGACCCCATGTGAACAGGTGTAAACAGTATCCGATTCATACAATTCTAGATTTACAATCCAGCCAACCCTAATAGACTTTTTAATAGTAAATGGAGCACTATTACAAACAGATTGTAAGGAGTCCGGATCACTCATATGAATACTTCCACTCTAGTAAACCTCCTCCTGTAAAAATATACAATAACCTTCAGATTCAATCTACCCTCCTCCCTAATATAGGTTCCGATGGAGATCTCTGCTCACCTGTTGCCATGATAGAATATCTGGCCTGGCTCTACTGATGGTGTCCCATTCCCACCTTTTATAATCATCGGCTCTTGACGTACAGCATATGGGACTCGCATCCATTGTGGCATATTAGGGGGATCCAGCAGGAAATGGAATTGATACCATAAATGCCAATGATGACACGATGAGCCTGATGTTGCCTCAGGAGAACCTGGACCTAGAGCACTAGCCCAGCATGTTGGGAAGATTTAAGGACAAGTGGATAATGGTGTGAAAGATCAACTAACCCAGCTGGGTGTAGCATTTAGGATTAGTGTGTAAAATAGTACGACTATAGGCATTGTGGTTTAACTTTGGTCTTGGCTATTGTTCAACATTTAGCATTTCATGCAAAGTATAACCACCATCCCCTCCACTCAGAGGTGGGTTGTGATAGTGTTTATAATCCATGATTTATCACTATTGCTGTTGTTGCGCCTTTTTCCCAGTGATTGTGTTTCAATGCAAGATCCCTTATTAGAGGTGGCAGGAGCTTGCCCCAAAGACCAGACTCAATTACAACACCGACCATCTTGTCTTGCCCTCTTCTGCTAACTTTTGGACTACTGACAGTAAATCCTTTCTGATTGAATGGCTATGCTCAGAGGCGGGAATGGTTAAAGCTAAGACAATGAAGCTGCACATCTGGGGAATAAACCAATACCAGCAAGACCAAGGTGTGAAGTGTAGGTGTACGGCATTCACAGATCCCCGGATAGAGTGAACGTTGCAAGGATCTAGCAAAATGGTATCGAATCTCACTATAGGGACCAGACACACTTAACCTGCATATAGCTTCGCATGCAATCAGTGAGATCACTACTGAAGACCTACTTGGAGGCTATACCTGAAAGTGTATGTACACCTACTGCTACAGTAGCTGAAGATATGCAAATGGTGGATAACAAAGATGAGGGGAGGATACTAGGCTATGTGTCACATGCGTAAAGTCTAAGCTCCAACCAAAGAGTCATGGTAAGGAAGTTGAAAGGGCAAAAGAGCCATTTCAGCTTGTCCATTCAGATTTATGCGGTCCAATGAACCCAGCATTAGTTACTGGAGCAGGCTACTTTATTGTTTATATTCACCACTATTTACATCTATGTTGGGTGAACTTCTTACGCACCAAGACCACAGAAGAAGTTGTGTCTCCATTTTCGGATTTCATTACTCAACTTAAGACCAAGTATCCAACCTATACTATTTCCCGGTCACGATGCGACAATGTCAAAGGTGGCAATGATAACGAGTTCTTCCATGGCATTCTGTCAGCGTCCGGAATCTCCTACGAACTATCACCACCATATACCTAGCACCATAATGGCTTAAGCCAACACATAAGGGCAACAATTATCCCAAATGCCAGAGCATTTATGATTGATTCCCAGCTGGACGAGCCCCTGTTGCCAAAGGCTATCAATTCGGCAGTATACCTCCACGTCTTAAGTCCTTGCGGTGCTCTTAGAGGAAGGACTGCACATGAGATGCTGTACAGGAAGAGGGGGGAAAAGTGTCACTTATGGCGTCTCGGCTCTGGCCTTCACAAACCTATCCCCAAGGAATTCCGGATTAACAAGTTCTCTCCATGTTCGACTGAATGCGTCATAATTATGTATACAATACAACAAAGGTATAGCGTAGCTGTTACCCTCAACTGAGTGAAACCAATGGTACAGGCACAGCGGACACTTGTAGTGCTGAGGTTAGCTGTACTAGCAAAACAACCCGGAGAATTCTTAACCCAGGTTAATCCAATGGATGTAGTAACAGCATTCCTGAATCCTTTGGTTGAAGGCGATATATATATATGCAGTTCACACAAGATGTACAACACGAACGATCTCCTCTACACCTCCGGTGATCAAAATCTCAACACCATGAGCAATCATCGTCAACTCTATCCCTTCCGTCTCCGCCCCTCTGATGCCCTCCTTGCCTAGGGTTGTGACGACACTCCCTTCTTCTCCCTCTATTATGGCCTGGCCTTGAAAAAGCCTTGTCTTAGGGGTTGTTGGAAGGCTCTTCTCAAACCTCTCCACGGCCTGCCTTCACGAGCCTCACTTAGTGATTGCCCCCAGTCAGCTTTACTTCTTTCTAATTTTGCGGCAGGTGTTACAGTGTCTGGACCCCGGTGGAAGTACTTCCTTGGTCGCATGCTTGTCCCGCGCTGGGGAAAGCTTGGGTCAGTAACTTCCTGGTACTCACCTCCGTCTCTCGGTCGAAACCACTCACCCCCCATGATTGCCCACGGTTGCACTACTCGGTTACTCCCGTTCATGGTATTCCAATACTTCCTTAAGCTAACTCAATGCCTTGGGTCGATGTAATTCCCTCCGGTTGCTTTGGTGTTATGATTGCCCCCTTTTTAATCTACTGGATGATTGCCGGCCCCGTTCTGGATTGTTGATATAGCTTGTTCTATTTTTCGTCTGGTTGCGCTTTTTTTCCTCATGGGTCTAATCTTTGTTTGTCTTTCCATTCGCTTGTATTGGTTAGACTTTACTCGCCTTGTTCGTCGTCCTGGAACAGGTTTTGATTTTTAGGGGTTGGAGGTTACGGCAAGTGGGTTTCCTGTTGTTTCCTGCTGGTGTGACTTTGGGGATTTGCTTTGTTGTCCGCTTAGCCGGCTTTTTATCTCTCTCTTGTTCACGGGATTGTGCGGTTGGGCCTATACCAGAGGGGCCTGCGATGATGGCTTTTTCCACTGGCACCGGGTTTGATGGTGGGGCTTTTTTCTGTCATAGCTTGCGCTGCATATAGTTTTTGGGCCTCGGTGGTTGTAACCGAATATACTTGAGATAAAAACAAAAAACAAAAACCAAAGAAAAAAAAACCGCAAGGTATACAAGAATACTATGCTCACTGAAGCACAATCTTGACAGCCGGCTTTGAAACAGGCATGAGACAAAGATGATTCAAAAAAGCGAGTATCTCCAAGCTTAAGACAGTGCTATATGGCCTGCAAGAAGCTTCCCAATTATGGCATACCCATATTGATATGTCCATTGGTTTAATTGGATTCAATCACTCGACCAGTGACCCAAAACTATACCTCCTGAAAGAGTCATTTAGGGGGTTGTTCTTCCTACTCGTATACTTGGATGACCTAGTTATTGCCTATAATTATCTTACGGAAATCAATTGGATGAAGTGATTACATGCGGAGAAGTACCAGATGACGGATCTTAGCCCAGCACACCACTGTCTCAGCATTAGTATTCACAGATTGCCAGGGAGCATACATCTTAGCTTAGAGAGATTTGTTGATAAAATTCTAAAACAATTTCAGATGGAGAACTGCAATGGGGTCACTACACCTATCGCATCAGGGATTCAGCTATGTCAAGTGCAAGAATCTCAGCTGGAAACAGACTTAGAAGCTCTACAACCACTATATGAGTCCCTTAAAGGCAGCCTTATGTATCTCATGACTGTCGGACGACCTAATCTAGCTTTCACAGTTTCCACACTAAACAAATTTAATCCTGTATCAACTAATAAACATGTGTCAGCTACAAAACTTATCCTCCAGTATGAAAAACAGACAATGAGGCTTGAACTAGGCAATAGCTCGAGTGTAAGATGGCGAAACAGAGTTACAATATGCAGTATCATAGCCATATCACCCCAGGTATCTCTCGCTAGCTCAATAGAGGTAATAAGAACCGGATCAGAAGGCTCATATTCCCTGGTGTCCAATTCAGCCACCGTCCTTTGTCCTATGTGGTGGGCCTTAGGCTTACATCCCTTCGTAATTGCTTTTCCAATTATGCCTTCCCAAATATCCTTTAAATTTCCGACCTTTTCAGAGCATCAGCATCACTTGATGAGCAAGTATCACCTTCAACTAGCAGAGTAGAAGGTTCTGTATACTCTCTCCTTCTGCTTTGACAGACACTTTGTCCCAAGTGATCTTGCCACTGTGGGGTTTGTAGAATACATATCCCAATATCCTGTTGTATCCCCATCAGACCTTCCACCCCAGCACTGCAAGATATCATCTTCTGTTGAGAGAAGAGCTTGATATGTAGTGTTACCCTCTGACACATCCCAATAGGAAGCCCATAGAAAATGTAAACAAGATTTCTGATTCGACCAAAACACTTCAACCATGATGCCTCTGGTTTGAATCCTATGTTTCCTTTCTCTAACAAATTTCATAATTAGGCTAAAGTGGAAACATTACTAGTAGCATTGTCTGTAGTAATATACCAAATCCTACCACCAAATTGTAAGTTGTCAAGTTCTACAAGCAGGACATGCATAATACTTTAGCAGCCATCAGGGCCCTAATATTGATAAACACCAAGATCAGCTGAATCTAATACCTGTTCTGCGGTGGCCAGATGGCCCTTGATACTTGGATAGGAGAAGTGATTTGGTGAGCAGCATAGATCAAAGCTTATATCAATCGGACATAGTAGCTGTTTGAGATATTCAGCAAATGCAGTACTAGACTAACGATATACTACTGGAATCCGAGTTGTGGTCTTTGTACTCGTTTTGGGTAACGTATTCTGAGGCCAATTTAATTGTGAACGCTCATACAGCATTTGAATAATTACAGGATGTATAGCATCGCTCAATGAATTATGATGGACCGGAACTCGGTCAAACAAAGCTGGCAACTTCTATCACCATAGGGATAGTGTAACAATATACAAAAGGTAGAATCCTCCAGAGCATACAAGGTGATATTTGTAACATAGACTCAGTGAATCACTAGTTGGTTAAAATAGCCAAAATGAACAGCTGGTCAGGAGGGAGTGTGCCACAAAATGGTGCTACAATTCTGGGACTAACTGGCGGAACTGTCCTTCTACTGGCCATGTTCACGGCAATCCTGCGTAACTGGAGGGCGTACAGCTAGATGATAATTCTTAGTCTATCATGACAAATCTGCGTCTGCCGCTATATGCACCTTCTGGCTAAATGTAACTTTGGGGTTCACAAAATAGCATAACTTGGTCAATACTGGACCATATCATATAGGAAAACCAAAGAAATATGTGCAAAGTATCGTGGAGCAAAAGTATGTTTTTTTTCATGGGTATTCAGAGGTAGGAGAAAGGTTATCAATTGCACTAGCGGGTACTACAAGGTTGGTACCCTTCTGTTCTTGCACCATCCACCACAAAGCCACAAAAGTGAGATCGAGCCACAGTGTAGTGTTGAGCCACAAAGTTAGTATAGTGAGCTACAAATTGTGTTGGGCTGTAATTTTGCCTTGTGCTTAGTGGCACTCTTTAGAGTTCCTACAGGGGTGAGTCACGGAAGAGTGGTGGGTTGTGGTGGAACCACAACCTTGCGACCAGTGGAGTGGTATTCAGAGTAGAATTGTCTAATAGAGGGTAGTAGGGACCTACAGTGGGGGCCAGAGCCCTGGCAATCACTACGTTTTAAGCTCTCATCTTTTGGGTCAACCTTCAGGCTATGGCTTTCATTAAAGTATTCCGGTCTTAGTTGCGAAATCCAGTCGCAAGGGAATAGTGAAGAATGGAATGGTATTTCAGACATAATATACGAAGCTAAGCTGGAGGGTATAGAAGGTTACAGGGGCCAGTGACTAAGACCAGGACAGGCTGAATATGCTTTATTCAGAAGTATTTTCAAAATAGGAAATTTTCATATTAGAGAGCTATATTTATGCATAATTGGTTCCTGGCATGCATGATGACAAAGCTCTAATATGGGTGGCCAGAGCAGGTTAGTAGCAGTTGCACTCAAGAGGAGACACCTGCCACATGGCCATTAAGCCGGGCGGGAAAGGGATTATCAGGACCCCGGAGGGCTCAGTGATGGTGCTATTCTTGATAGGTCTTCGCTCAGATTGAGTAACTCGTTGTAGAAGAGTCCCCCTCTGAGGATATAGATTGCTCAGGTAGTAATGTTGAGAGGTATTGACTGTATAGGTAGTAGTCTGTAAGGAACATGGTATATACTACGGTGAGGCTAGCATTAAACTAGCCTATCTCCTATAATGGTTCGTAGGATTTGATAAGTGGTTGTAGAGAAACTGCAGATAGACTATTTGGATCATCTTGGTGGTAATAGTAGAAAACATTAACGTTATCAAGACTCGCCAGTGAGACATGATTTATATCCTTGTGCCGTTATCATTTGGCTCAACGAGTAACGTATATGGCACAAAGGAGTAGATAGGTTAGTGTAGAGGAATTACGAAAGGATCACGGAAGCCTTTGCCAGACTAATAGTTAATCCGTGTCCTGGGCACCTTGCTCTATACAAACCAGCTAGCCCAATTCAAGTCCCATATCAACAGATATATACCTTACGTCAGATGCGTCGGTGTTGCGCCCAGACCCAAGCGCCGTAGCTATTGCGTTCACTGTATCAGGTGCGCCTTGACATTGGTTGCAACATACCCCAGCCCCCTGTGGTTCTTTGGCCACCAGGCAACACACTGTCTCTCCTGACGCGACGTCGCCTCGTACTGATGCCCTGTCACAATCTTAGCTCCTGTTTTATTCCCTTTCCTCTTATGACGCAGCCGGCTGCACATTGCGTCTTCCACACGCCATGACATATTTTCTCATGTCATCTCCGAAATTGGCCTGTGCCCCAGTTCTGAATCCCACGTGTACAGGGTAAACTAGCTAGTAGCCTAATTATAATCCTGATAGTTTCTTACTCTTTATTTTCTAGACAATGGCCTCTATATACATATTCAGCTTGACGATGTGCTGGACGGTATGTGTCGTCCCGGTATCGCCACACGCATACTAGCGCGCGGAGAGTCCTATCCTCATCATTTCCCGATTCCTGAATATATCTCGTTCAATGTTTTCAAATTAATCCGGCTATTAACCAGCCAGTGCCGTTCCCCCTTGGGGATCAAGTGCGCCAACCCGAGGTTTGCCCCTACATGAAATAGGGTAAACTCTCGCGCATCCAGTCTCATCTGTACTTTAACAAGGCCATTTATGTCCCAGAGGAATCCTGTTTTGACTACACTCAACATCACAACAGCCGCGACTTGACACACTGCATGCCCACGGGTCTAGTCCGTGATTTTGACGAGTGCCATGAACTTTGCTGGCAGCCGGCTCCTCCGCCCACGATACATATCTTCAGTACCAACTAGGACGCAAACCCAATCATTGCGACTCTCCTGCATCCTGAATTGTAGGGCTCCGGTGCATCACACAAGGTGGATGTCGCACAGTTTACTCTATTGGAAGGCTAGAACACGGATTTCGAGTTGCGTTAATCTTTCAACCGGGAGTAATCGAAGGACAGCTTGATCTTCCGGAAGCCAGCGCTCTGTAGACAGGTTATGCGGAATATATCGGATTAATTCCTGATATATAATCTTTAGGGAGACTCGTGCCACCAGACGAAAATACTAGACGTTGGACAGGTCGTCTCGCTGTCCTTCCAGGATCCTCCTATCGACGACCGGCGTCGTCAGGGCACCTGTTTGTACTATCTAAATGTTGCAGGACATCAGCAGAGAGATCAGCGCCGCGGCGTGGAAGACATTTGAGGATCACTAACCTCATTTGGATGCTATGCTCACGATTGTAGCTGAGCACAATTTGGCGCATGGCATTATTTTTATTTGATCCTCGCCATCCATCCTTGATTTGTTCCTTGTGCACTAGCTCTCCAAACTCGGTGTAATACATCGGTATATTGCCAAACTGGGGTATATGATCAGTAAAATGACGTAGTTGATATATCTTGATAAAGTTGAAATGCCATTGGCTATGGATCAAGTGTATACGTCAGGAGTCCTCTTCTTCGCTATCGTCATCACAGATCCGGTTCAGTTTGGAGGGGGCCACTGGGCGCCTCATCTGCATTCTCTGATGTTCTTTCTCTCTCTGTTGCTTGTCAACCTTGGCCAGTTTACGCTTAGTTACTCGAATCCTCCAAAAGTTACCTTTGATCTGGTGAAATCGCTCGAGATGATCTTCCATATAAGCTATGGGGTAGGACGTCTGAGTTCGGTATTGTGGCATCATACCGAAGTCGATGAGCGCTCTTAAGCATCCCAGAGCATGGTTAAAAGGTATCACTTGTAAACCTTATGGCTGGCGCAGCGCTACTACGAGAACTCCCAAAATACAACGTACCAGATACATCATCTCGTTCTCTTGCAACTGCGCAGCCTCTCGGTAGGCATTTTTGGGTACCAAACATCCAGGGTATGGCGCGCATATCTTCCAAAAGTCATTAAAAGCAGGCAGTAGGCTGTGTTTCTGGAGAAAACCTACGTTCGAGTCCATCATGTGCTTAAATATTCCATGATAAACCGTATGGAGCATGTCTGGGACATGGCAGTCAGGCACGGAGACCGGGTGAAGCCCATGCAAAATGTTTAGGCCCAAATTGACACAAAGGCAGCACACCTTGATATGGGTGCTGTCAGCCTTTGACACTAGGAACGGGTTTTCATACACATATCGCGCGTATCTTGCGTAATCTTTAGCTAGATAATTCTTGAAGTTGGTTCCTAATTCCCAGGCAGGAACCTCACATGTAGGACAGGCGTTGGATTTTAACCCGTGCAGTGTCACGTATTCCATTAGGTGAGCAACCCATGAAGCCAAGATTGGGAAGCACCTCTGAACCTTCCCATCGGCTCAGTCAATTGGGACGACATCAAGCACTGCGTGCTGCAGGGGCACAAAAATTAATTCAGATATATCTTGCAGTGTATTGGCGTTCACATGTCTCTGGTATTGATCTGCTTTGGTGGACAATGAGATTTTGTTGGGGACATGCAATAGTGCGAGAAGCAGAACAGCCATTGATCTAGGACTGTTGTGCCTGGTGGACAGCAGATTTCCAAGCGTAATATAGAGAGGCCACCCTTGGTTGACATAGGAGAAGTTGCTGACATGGGTGTGATCGGATGTCCAAATACAGGAGCTAGAGCTACACCAGGGGGAAGTGTCTTCTATAACATGTCACCTAAGATTACCGGAAAGGAGGGTGGGGCGCTGTACTTGACCGTCCCACTATCATTCCGCTGTGTGCATTTCTGCAAAGATCCTTTCACCATTAGGATCGAATTGGTGCCGTGGTGGGTAGACAAAATCAACTCTGTATGTGATCTCGCCAAGCGGATATCTGACACAATCTAGGACATTACAATAGAAGAATGGCAGAGACCTAATGTTATCCTCCCCCTCTCCTTCTAACCATTGCAGAGACGGACTGTCCGGGTCCAAAGACCTGAGGTAGTTCTCCAGCGTATACATAGAGCTGTAGCCGGCTAAGGCAGAATGACCAAGGCTACTTGAGAAGTATTCGTTGAATCATCGTTTAGGTACTTTGCCCTAAATGAACCAAGACGCTAGTGTGAAACTGTGAGCACTACTGAACGGTGCACACGGGTCCTCGCCGAGATGGCTGTGTGCTTGCTCAAATCTGACGACGTCTCATATTACTTCTCCGGCCCGTGGATAATGCTCCTGTTTGCCGGGTATGGAAAACAAAGTGTTATCTTGCTTGTCAGTATGAGACTAGTGAGGAGTAAATGCATCGAGGTCCTATCCGCTGGGATTGGGGTCGGATTCATAGTTGGAATCCTGAGGCTCGCTCACTTCTCAGTGGTGCAATAGGCTTGTTTCCACATTGTTGATAATATCAACGGATGATGTATATCGTACGGTGTACACGTGAATAAGATTAAGATTTGCTTGCCCAGTTCGCAGATGTTTCTTATATGCGCCTGACCGCATGTATTTTCGTTGGCAGAATAGACAGTACCTAGGCATGGTGGGAGTCAGATCAGGCTATATCAAGGGCTTTGTATAACTTGTAGGGTACGTGTACGGCTGTGTTTACTCTTGAGCCTAACGCATGTGGATCGCACGTAGGGTTAAGGAGCTCAGATACTAGGAAGAGGAACTGGTCGTCCATCGGGTTTAGCGTAGACATTACCTGGCGTCATCTCTAGTTTCTTTCAAGATCAGAGACCTTGCTGAACAAATATGCGTATCATTCTTTATTTAAGTTGAATAGCATAATCTTTTTGAGTGTCAGATTTGCCTATTGGTTGCCAATCTTGAACATCAACTTGATGCTTGCAAACCCTCCAGAACGTCTGGGAGTTGTATATATATAGTCAATTGAGTACGATAGAAGGGACTTTATACCAAAAGTGATCCCACATTGTAGAACATCCATATTTAGCTCTACTATTTGCAATACTCGTATCTATATACACCAACAATCAACCGATATGGCCGACAATATGATTGACGTATAATATGTCTACATGCAGAATCAAGGAGCCCAGCCAGCTCAAGCAGGGCAGACATACCAACTTCTTCCTAATTCTGTGGTAGGAGTGATCACCACAGGACGACCTAATCCTGTGGGTCAGTCAATTACTCACTATAAAGGAGCCCTAGGCATCCCAAATAATAATGCAGGTATGGTGGTGTAGAGTGCATTGCAGCGAATTGTGAAAGTTCAGCTGGTAGCAAGGAACTTAACGCTAATCGCGAATTGACTTAACGGAGAATTCCAGTAAATTGTGGCAGGAACGAAGAGATTGTGCCGGTCATGGGATCAGCTCGCTACAACATCAGCCGCGAATAACGTGGCTCGTATGCACAAGGCCAATGAGGCAGTCGTTCAACTTTGTAAACACTGTATTGGTAAGTTGACAACTACAATGAACAGGCACCTTCAGCGTGTGGCTAAGGGCCAGCCTGCCCCTCAACTGGCCCAGCCAGGAGTCCCCACAGCTCAGATGATTGTTCCCCAGCTACTGCTACCTACGGGCGCCCCAGCTCAATGGGATCTTTCTACGGCTGATCCAAACCCAGCTCCCACTGCCCAAAACGCACTCCCAGCAATTAGCCAACTGCAAGCTGATGGACAAGTCATTCCGGGTGTCATCCCGACGCTAGAACAGGTAGTACCTGCTCAACCTCAACCGCCGATTGAGCAGACGGAAGTGCAAGGACAAGTCATTCCAGGTGTCGTTCTGGCGCAAAAAGCAGGAGAACCAGCTCATCCTCAACCGCCGATTAACCAACCAGAGGCGCAAGGACAAGTCGTCTCAGGGGTCATTCTGGCGCAAAGACAAGTCATTCGAGGTCTCGTTGTGGCGGAAGGACTAAGTGTACCTGCTCAAACTCAACCGCCGATTGACCAACCGCAAGCTCAAGGACAAGTCGTTCGAGGTGTCATTCCGGCGCAAGGACAAGGTATCCCTACTCAACCTTAACCACTGATTGACCAATCGCAAGTGCAAGGACAAGTTGTTCCAGGTGTCCTTATATTGCAAGGAGTAGGCGCACCTGCTCTACCTCCACTGCCTGTTAACCAACTGCAAGCGCAAGGACAACTCGTCCTAGGTGTCTTTCCGCCGCAAAGACCAGGAATACATGCTCCAAACAACGCTCCCCGGGCCCAGTGGTTGGCTAGGCGCAAGCACCAATCATACTCGATATCCCAACCAGCAGCTCGGCCGGCAGTCCCGCAAACAGCCCATATAATAGACCATATAACAGCTCACATAACAGTCCAGCAAACTGTCCAGCAAACAGCCCACATACCAGCCCTGCACCGCAACTGATCATACCAAATATCCCATTCAATCGCCGGGCGCCACTAGGTTAATCCTTTTCCAAATAATCCCCCTGTTCACGTTTTTCACTTACTTATTAAGGAGTTATACCTTGGAGTGCTCTGCTTTGACAGCTATGTGCAGTACGTATTGTTTGGATATGCCACACAGCTGTTAGCCCTGCAGACTACCCGAAATATGGCCCCCTCAATTGATACCCAATCAATGGGGTTCGTTTTGCTGAGCTCGATTCCTATAACAGCCCTGGACTGTGAGCAATAATTACGAGATATATACCACATAACACGTTTTGGTACATACATAGCGGGACCGGCGAAGAACGCTGATACCTACGCGACTATCCCAACACACCACTCTCTTGGATCAATTATGTTTTGATCAATTAAGGTGAAGCAGTAAGGGTCCATCTCCTGTCGAATTCAGTTCTTGAAGACACACTAGATATCTTGATCTATTTCAAGCGTCCCAATACCCTTGGTAGGAATCCCACAGCGCCACTGAGGGGGCACCCCTATCTTGCGCCAGGTGCCGTCACCAATTGGTCTCGTCAAGTGGCAGCAGGAGCACAATTGCAGGGAGGCGCACAATCACTAGAGGCTAGAGCTGATCTCGGGCCGTCTAATGAAGCAGTAGAACCGCAAGAGGGTGATTACTATGGAGCTTTACTTCCGGCATTATTTGGCGCGTCATCAGATGGCTCCGGCGCCGGAGATAGACTCAAGCGCAGCCTTGGGATGTTTCATTCCCCTAGTGGAGAGAGGAGGGAATCCCCCGCGAAACACATACCCCTGGGCCTCTATGTGGCGAGCATGTTGAAAATACAACAGTCGGTGCAATTGGGTGGGCGTCCTTCTTAAGGCGACATGAGACAGAAGCGCAGTGCTCTGTTTGACGATCCAAATTTGTGATAAGGGCAAGTCCTAGGGAGTTCGTTTGGGTGCCATGGTTAGGCGATTTTTGGAGGGCGAGGAGGTACAGAAGCGCAGTGCTTCCTTCTATGACGAGGAGAGTCACTAGTTTAATCCCTAGATATTCCATTCGAGTTTTGCCTGTGAGAGTTTGAAGGCTTTCAAGGCGCATTTATCTTTCACCGAGTCCACCTAAACTTACTATAGTCTATTAGTGACATTGTTTAGCATTAGGGTTCTTAGAGTGTTCAAATAGATTTCTGATAGCCTGTCGTCATCTGAACCCTTCATGTTCTTAAATGGTTCCCTTACCTTGGCAACAAGGTGAGCGGTAGTTGGGCTCTTCGATGGAGTCAATCATTGATGTTGATAGGGACTTGACAGATGCCAAGAAACTCTCACGTTGTATCCTGGTGAGGCTTAAAACTAGATTTCATCACACGTGGTAGATATCCCAATTGAGACTCAGAACTGTTCATGATCATTTTAATGTCTATGTTCTGTGTCTTGATCCGTTTCAATTCAGGGATCCACTATATGGCTACATCATCTCGCCTAGGATACCAGCATTCCACATTTGCGTCTGGCGTCATTGTACTACCCACTTCGCGCTCTATGCTGGTACGGTACACCACCTTAGGGCGAACATTCAAAAAATGTACACACAGCTTCAACTAAGTGTATATAAGGACCACTCCTGCCCCTACTTCCGCTTTTTGGTTCCCACTCTCCATATGTTCCTCTTCGTCCTTCTATGACGCCCTCCTGTCTAGTGCCAGATTCCGACCTACCTACGTCAACCTCCGTCCAAGATCCTCATCTCTCAGTTGACATATCAATAGACCTAAATTTTCTTTTCTTTTGTTTGTTTGAGTTCTATTTGATCTAGAGATTGCACACGTACCCATGGGACCTCTGGTCTCACGGAAACGGCAGCTCTCGAAGGGAAAGTAAGTAAACTACCTCCATATATTCGTGACCCATTAAAATATGTCCACTCCTCCTAGACCTCCCACTGGGCAGCCAGAGAAGATTGACGCCTCTAGCGGATGTCGAAGATAGACTTGGCCACACATATTCCCCAGTCCCCCAGCTGCGGAGACCGCTTAAGTAATCACGGAATGCACCACATATGCGGTGTGGAGATTTCAGGCTCGCAACAAAACTTGTCGTAAACAGCAACTTGGCGGAGTGCAGGCACTTGAAGCCAGCTGTCGAAGACCGAAGCAGTGGGTTGCTGCAAAAACACATTCACCTAGCTTTCAGAATCTTTCACTCTAACAATTGAGAACAAATTAGGATCCTCTATGGCGACATTGCGTACACCAAATCGTTGTGTGAGTTCTTCGATTCCAGTATCACACCAAGTGCCTACAAAGATTGTGATAGGCAGCTAAAGTCCTATATGACTGCCCGCAACCTTGACCCCGGCCACTTGACAGACACCGAAGTGGATGCAATCACTGTGTTCGCACGCGCCCTTGCACCTGATGAAGATCGCGTCACCCAGATTAAAATAAAACAAGAAGCAGATTACATCGGGGAGCACACCTGTCACATGAGGATGCTAGTTATAGACTGGTCTAGGAATCTTGACACGTCTAACCTGCATCGAAATGCGGCGCACTGTGGTGGTAGAGATCTTCCAGAATCTCCCACCATGTGTTTATTCCCATCTATCTCTCGCCACCCTCCCCCTAACTCCTTTTATCAGAGTCGCAATCCTAACTTATTGCCCACATGCAGTCAGAATCCATATGGTTTACCGAAAGGGTGCCCCAGATGCGGTTCACCCGGTCCTCGACCATCCCTGGTCTACTAGCCACTTAGACCGGGGAACCCCATGGGGTGTACTTGTAACGCCAAGGATTAAAATCTTTTTCCTGGTCGTTAGAGGGCCACGTGTGAAAGAGGAAATTGGATACCCAGGAGATCTGATTGGGGCGACTGGTGAGAGTGCCCTCAGGCTACGTCAAGAACCCGAAACAACAGTCCCCCTGCCACAGCTCATTTTTCTCCATAGCAATAATGATATTCTAGTGTAGCTCCTTGCCAACAAGAGCTAAGATCTCCTCCATCTCTTGGTAGTCGAGTCACGTCGGGATCATCGAGAGGATGCAGTCAAGACGCCCGACCTTGCTGATGCGAGATACTCATTTCTCAATTCCAAGGTTTGGAAAGATACTGTGCAGGCCATGCAAGGGGATGAGGATGAGGATAAGGATGAGGTGCAGGTGGAGGTGGAGGAGAAGGAAGAGGAGGAATGGCTGGAGTCCAAGCGGGAGGAGGAGGAACAATGGCTAAAGGCCGAGCGCGAGTAGGAACCGCAGGTGCCTACCACAGAGGGGACAATCATTTTGGATAACGTAAGTATCGACACCTCACGGGGCATCACTTAAGATGAAGATGAAAACACAATAGCTAATTGATGACGTAGAACCAGGAACAGGGAGTACCGTGCTCCTCAACACGAGGGAGGGCTGACCAATAAGAAATGGAGGAGGTTCTGAGATCTAATCTTTCTGCGCCATCTATGCAAACCAAACTCCAAGTCGTCCGCAAGGTTCTACGCGAGATGCCCTGAATGGCAGACTAGTTAACACATGCCTGGCTGGCAGCTGCGCTGGGTTTGGGACTTGATGGTACCCAAGACTCCTTTGCTTCTAGCATACCTGAAATTGGCAACGAACGTCTAGCCTCTCCCGCCGTTGTTCTAATTGATGCACAGGCTCACACAGCACCAGTCAGATGGAAAGAACAAGCAGCTCGCACCAACGGACTGCCGCCCGCCACGCCTCCAGCCCCCATAGAACAAGTAGCGCCTGTGACGCCCCCGGCGCCTAGAGGTTCTTTAATGCCTAGTTTTTCTAGTCCTCCAAACAGCACCTGATTGCCACCCCTCGAATTGAGATGTTCAAAAAGCCACTGGGGTGGACAAAAATCATTTGGGATCTCCTCACTTCTCAAGCATTTGGTTTTTCTTTCTTTTTTCCCAAACTATAGTATCTCAGGCTAGATCTAATTTTGCTTTGGTTGGAATGTTTTACTTTCTGATTGGTTAGCTAGTATGGGAGAGTAAATATATCATTGAGCGTCCTTGCTTCAGCTTCTCGTATCTTATAAGGTTAGCAGCAGTCCTTACGCCTCCTTGCCTTACCATCCAAGAATTCTTTTCCTGGATCAGTCACGCCAAGCATTCTGTCCCTAACTGAGTGTCAGTGGACTAAACTGGTCAAACATATGAGCATGGCGTGAATGCTGATTTCCATATGTTCAGTGGTGTCGATTGGACATTGGGAGATCAGGTTCGATAATCCTGATCCGTTCTAGGCGTGGCAAGTGTCTTGCTAGAATAAGGGTCGCTAACTGATACTCGCTCTGGCTAGATATTTCTTCGCCTCCTGCACTAGAGTGGCCTATTTCATCGACTCTTAGTCAGGACCATCATAATACCTGAGGACGTCGAGATTACGATCATAATGTTGAACAAGCTGAAATCCCCGTTCTGTAGGCCAATATTCTTTTTCAATAACCAGTCATAGTGTGTGATTCTGCCAACCCGCCCCAAGCCCTAGTGTATTAGACCTGACATGTCCTGTCAACATAGCGACAGATTCCTCATCTTCACGATACGAAAGATATACTCCCTTGTTTTACCTCCAAATTCCTGTTTTGCCTAACATTGATTAACCGTTCACAATTCCACCATGTATATACAACTGCAAGCCAATTCACGCAGCCAGCCAACTCCCAGAGTGGGAAAACTGAACGGGTATAAACGCTGAGTTGTATCTGTTGGACTACCATCACGGAGAACCAGTTCGGGAACTCAACAGAACAAATCCAGCATCTCGCAGAGCATCATGCTGCACCGGCTGCCATCGCATTTGCATCCTACATCACCAAACGTAACTTGTGAAGTCAAAAGACCACTAAAGTACCCCCAATGAAGTACTATTCAGAGCACGACGTATACCTATATTGAGGCGGGACTTGACGCACAACTACTATCAGAAACAGTTTGTCTAAGAGATGATAGGAGTCATGAGTACCAAAACTCCCGCAGATCGCATTAGACTGAATCAGATACAGAGCCAGGCGGGGAAGACAATGATATTCCAGATGCTATTGGAGCAGGGCTCCGTCAGCATTCATGAGTGGTAGGCAGACAAACAAACAATCACGTAGTGACTCTGCAAGTTTCGACCACCTCTGGGTGACAGGAGGCAGCGCATGTTAGGTTGACGCCAGCAGAGGAAGAACGGAAAATCTTGGTAGTCTGTATACTCCGCCAGCGGTCCTGACGTCCAGGCCAGCACAATATTCATCCTCACTGGACTCACAAGGTCCCTGTAGATAGGGAGTTACAAGTTGAAGTCCAGCTGGCGAAGCGAGTACCACACACCATAAGGACATATGGCCGAGTACTCCGTCATGGCAGAATACACTGAGAGGAGTGGAGGCAGCTGTAGTAACGCCGGCCAAGGAGCTTATTCTCTGGTACACCGTCTTTGAGTACTCAGTCCCAGGCCCAGTTACTTTGACGTCTGAGATACACTGTGCTTGGCTTCAGGCGCTCAATCATATATCTGATGCAGGAAATATGGAAGCATCAGAGGAAAGTCTAAAAATAGGAAGTGGACACAGATACATAGGAATGACGCCCCCGCCGACGTCTGGTGAAGGACTAAGTATGAAAGATATGCCACAGCCACTATGGGGTCAGATCCGAGTGTATTGCCCACATAAAAGACCTGATCAGAAAAGTATATGATCTCCTGGTAGATCCCGTGGCTGTTGCGCGCAGGGTGGACTACCTACTGGAACAGGCAAGATTTATGTGTTCCCCAAACAGGTCTGAGGTTAGTGTGCGCTATGTGGCGAGGCTTCTTCCAATAACTAATCAGGATTAAACTCCTCCAAGAAATTGACATTGGGATTCCGGGCCACCCAGATTCCCGAGACTATATGGGGTAAGCACTTTAGCGGCAAGAAAATGCGTGGGATTGTCAAACCCGATTTTCTTGGGCGTGTCAATGGCACAATGATTTGCTTAACGTGTGCAATCCAAAGGCATAACCTACGAGCATGGGAAACAGAATTATATAAGGAATCGTGCGATTTCAAGCCTGAGGCAGTAAGAGGTCAGCCAGATTCCGAACCCACCTCATTTTCGCCAGGACACTAACATGATCGGAACCAATAAAGTCCTTTTTTTCCGGCAAACTCAGAAGTGGGCTGTTTGCACACAGTAGATACAGGGGATGATTCTGGACACTCTTCCTGGCACCATCCAGGCAAAGATGGAGAAGGAGCACGGTGTGCAACAAGATCGCCATGAGGGGTATAAGGACGATTGGGCACCAGTAGCCGCCAAGCGGCAGATTCCCGTATCCAATCAGGCTACGCGATGAGCAGCCCACCTAAGTCATACTTTCGACCATTGGGCAGCGGGAGCTGCCGGGCTGCCAAGTATGCCATTCAGTCTGGATACACGACAGCCAGCACACCGAATTCAAACTCCCAGGAGCCGGCGCATTGGGACATTAGTGGGGCAGCAGGATAAGCAAAATGATTCGCAGGAGAGTGACATATCCTTTCATTTCCAGCCAACGTCAGCTGCCCGTGTTCTCAGATATCTCGATTCTGATCCACCGAGTCCAGATGGTTCACAGGAGGTAACTGGCGGACGATTGTTGAACAGGACTGGGAGTATTACTCCATCACATCACCTCTCACCGAGTCTTGACGGAATAGAGCCAGCGCAAGAGGGGACATGGCATAGTGAACAGGAAGATGTGGATCAAGGGCGCAATGGGAGCGTTGGTGAGGGAAATTAAGAACAGAAGTTTATTTCGCGTATGTGTCGACTATGTGTTGCGTATATATCTAGTACCGGTACCTTAATTAATACTGTTTGTTGGATGGTGTGTTAATAAGAGATCGTGAAGGAAAATCTGGCGGATTGGAGGAGAATCAAAGAAGGATATACGCCACGGAGGCGTCTGAGCGATGTAGAAATAGTAAACTTAAGTTGAACATCATGATCACCTGGTGACGTCGGAAAGAAGATAATAGGACATGCGTACGAGTATGACAAGCATCACGAGGGCCTCCAGATATCACACAAGAGCGTCCAGAAAGAAAGAAAAAGTCTAACTACGATTAGGACGCACAGCACGTAGAGGAGGTGAAATATGAAGGTAGAAGCTATCCGAGGGACATACCAGGATGAGAGATCACAGGATAATTGGATCCTGATGTGAGGCATTGGAACAGGGGAAGCCCAGACGCCTAAGATAACGATCCGACATCAGGACGGAAGACACCAGGATCAGAGGTGATCAGGATGGAACCGGCGATTATCAGGTGTCGCGCTCATGTAGTAACAGAAAATCAGGGGTGTTCAGGATGCAAGAGCAGATCACCAGACGTAGTCAGGGCGCAAGAGCAGAGCACCAGAAGCAGTCCGGGTCCAGAAAGCATAGGGGTCAGTGTCAGGAGACAATCAGGGCGTGTGACGTTATGTAACCCAAAATCAGGACAGAATGTCAGATTGACGTTGCGCCCTGATTCCCGATTGAGGTTATATGCGCTAGGTGCACTAGACGCATATAGCGCTATGGGCGGACAGTATTATTTTTGCTGATACACTTGGAACTAGCCAGGGCCCATGGATCGTCGGGGTTGCCTGGGGAAAGTTCTCCAATCTCGTAACATGATATTTTGGTCTGCTGACAGCTAGCATTGTTTGCTGACCCCCAGTGTTCAACCTATCTGGCTGGCAGGAAAAGTCCTAGTCCGAATCATGCTATATACCACTACCTGTCTCCTGTTCAATTCCTAGTTTATGGCAAGTGGTTTTCCTGTTGTTTCCGGCTTGTAGGGTTTTGGGGATTTACTTTGTCGTCCTCTTAGCCGGCTTTGTTTTTCTCTCTTGTCTGCGAGATCGTGCGGTTGGGCCCACACCAGAGGGTCTTGGGATGATGGCTTTTTCCACTGGCGCCAGTTTGGATCGTGGGGTTTTTGTTGGCCATATCTGATGATGCACGCTGTCTTTGTACCCCGGTAGTTGAAAAACAATAGCATTTGATATAAAAAAAAAAAAAAAAAAAAAAAAAATCCTGTTCAATTCCTAAATCATAGCCTTAGATTGCTGGGTCAGATTTATAGTCAGAATGGCCCTTACAGTCTGTGAAATCATGGATTTCACTAACTGAGGTAAGTGGGCACAGCTATTCGTGAGTGGCCTTCTGCAAGGATGTCCCTCCCGAGCATTGCGACTGAACTAATAAATGTATACCTTATTACTAGTGGATACTGTTTGGATATTAGATGGGTATATGTTATATAATACCCAATATAGGGTGTCTGATTCTAGGGCTTGCATTAAATAATAATATGTATTACTCCTGTATATTCACCATATTCTGAAGTGGTTCAAATACTATTCGATCTACTATAGAGGTAAAGAATGGGCAAACCAATCTCAAGTATCATAGTTTGAGTATATAATTTGATCGTATAAGGAGTTTTTTTACTCAAATAAAGCATATCAGAAAGCATTGTAATGCTCCTTGCATCCCATAAGCAGATATCATCTCATCCATCCTATCTGTTATATCTTTTGTTATTCTCATTTTGAATTTCACTGGAAGTGGTGAAGTGTCGAAACTTAAATTAATAGTAAATGAAAGGTACATTAGAGGGATAAACATCTCTCCAGCCAGTGTCCAGTAGACTGCACATGGAGGATGAGATTAATGACCAGGTTAGATGTTCTCCTGATTTGGCTAATGTAATCATGTATGTCTTAATTCAGTTTGGCTTTGAGATTTGATCAATTCACAACATAGGTGTAAGGACAGTGAACCTAGGTCTAGATATTTAGTGTCAATGAGGTTGGTGTCGATATTCCCAAATCACAATTGTCCAATTGACTTGGTCTTATTATCCAGTATTAAAGGTACTCGTTTACCATCTTACTCAGCCTCTACCCTTATGCTTTATGTAAAGCCTATATGATTACGGCTGGAAAGTACAATTCGTCGGTAAATGACATTTCAACAACTATAGATTAACATTCGGAGCACGTTACCTCTAGTTCTCAAAGTTTATATAGTAATCTCAGCCATATTATCTGATACACCTTGCGCTATTCTCACCTGTTGTGGTTCTGACATCTTCTAGTATAGCAACATATCAATTTCAAGGCACATCTGACATCACATACAATTCATATGAGATCTATTTATGTACTGAAAACAATAATAGCTGCTCTTGGTTACAACATTACTTACGTATATTGTAGAAAGGAAACTATTTGAACCAGTTGAGAATAAGGTGAATATACAAGAGGAACGTATATTTATTATTTAATGAAAGCCCTAGATTTAGATTACCCATATTTACAAGTCCTATATAACAGACTTGAATATGATATCCATACTGCCTCTGTTGATATTCAAATATATATTTCACCTTCTTGTTGTAGTTTTCTGGCCATCCAGAAAAAGACCTTTGGCTGACTCCTGTCGCTCCTCTGCAACCCACCTGGGGCTCAAAGTTCTATGTCAAGCTTAGATTGACTTCAAGTTCAAGTAGCATTTTCATGTTGGTCCTAAACAATTCCTTGTATGTACAGTTTTCACATGTTTACAAGATCAAGGTTGTCTGTAGCCTATATAAACAATATGTTTCTTGCCTGATTCATTCCTTCTCTACGAGCTCCAATGAAGCACAAACTGAAGGGAACATATCGTGACCATAATCCAAGTCAGTGGCCTATTGCAAGGGTTGGTGTGCCCAATTGTCCTTCTCCGTTGACTCCCAATTGGACTCATAACCCAATCCAGGTGGCCTCCAAGCAGGGAGACGTAACAGAATTAGCTCAGTATCTTGGGATAATAGCAGGAGACACTCTGCAGCCTGCCAACACATTGGAAGCCCAAGTTGGTATGCCTGGCAGAAGTCATTCCCCCAATTATCCGCTTTTATACAATCTGATTATCACTGTAACGATCCTTCCCTCCAGGTGATTCTTGCAGCAGGGGACAACTTCCTGGTTCTCGTAGACTACCTTTTATAGCAGAAGACTCTTGCTTCTATCGTGTTGTAGAGAACTTACTAAGAGACCCTTCTCTTATTCACCAGATATTGTCATAGTAAAGTTACCTTTGAATTGATATTGTCGTAGGACAAAAATCACCGCAGTATCAAAGGTGAAAATCTTCGGCAATGACAACGGCCTCTCCCACCCACCCCACCATCATGAAAACTAAAAAGAAATTAACAAAATGTAAATACATAGTACAAATTAATATTTGTTATACCGTCCATCAGCCTTAATAATTGTCTCTATTCTCTCAACCATTGACCTTGCCAAAGTATCAAAAACCTTTGGGTCAAGAAGTTTCCAACAATCAGGGATTGCCTTTTCTATTGCCTTCTTGACCACATTGACATCATCTCTCATACAACAGAGCTCAGGATAGTTCTTATCAAGCTTATCTTTTACCAGAGATGAAACATTTTCAATTGGATTGAGATCTGGTGAATAGAGAGGAATTTCCAGAAGAGCAATTTCCGGTCTTCTGAGCCATCTCCTAAAAGGCAAGTAAGTCCTAGCATTGTCAATGATAAAATATACCTCTTCTTCTCCAACCTTCTTCCTAATATCCTCCCATATCCCTAGAAAGTCATAATAATCATAGATATCAATAACTGACTTTCTAGTAACTCCACCTCTAGCAGAAGAAGGATCAGGAAAAACAGGTAAAAAAAGGCCCTCAGTTTGACCATAAAAAACACCAGTTATCATCTGGCTAATCCCTCTCTCTCCTCTCCTAGCAGTAGGTTCACAATCCTTATTCCACCTCTCATTTGGGTATCTAAATACCCATTTGCTCCTCTTTCCTCCACCCATCTCCACAGATACCTCATCTCTCCACATTGCCTTCCTTCTCCACATCTCCCTTATCTAATGCCTATGGGCTAATGCCTATTCCAATCTCTCTGGAGCCAAATCTTCATCCAAATGAACTCTCTCTTGTACTACCTATTTTTTTAGATGCATTTGTGTAATTCTTCTCTTCACTGTCTTGGTAGAGAAATTGGGTGGAACTTTTTTAGCAATCTCAAAATTGGTAATGTGGTTATTTTTGAGAGCTTCTTCAACCATGGTTTCATCCTACAACTTGGTAGTCTGAGGATGTCTTCCTCTGCCTACATTCTCCTTGCCCTCTTGAAATCCATTTGCAATTGTCTTTCTGACAGTGGTGGGAGGAATGTTCAGGTAGTTGGAAATTTGCTCAGATCCCATTGGAGGCTCATGTAACTCAAGTATCCTCCACCTAGTAAACTCAGAGAGGTGCTTAGACGGAATAGGTTTTTTGGCATGACTGCGAAGAATAGTAGGTATAGTTTATTGAAAACAATAATTAGACAGGATGATTTAGTTTTGGTTGATCTAGAGGAGTGTGTTTAGGTAGTGTAGGTGGTACAGGGTAAGGAGGAGGCGTGCGTTGCCATCAATTGTTAAACCACAGTTATTTTTGTCCCCCACCTATTGTATAAGAAAGTACTTGGATGATTGCGTAAGGAACTAACTATTTGACAGTTTTTTTTTTTTTTTTTTTTTTTTTTTTT
>QOVD01004054.1:0-11991 GCA_003521225.1 Tuber microsphaerosporum | reverse complement strand
GCCCGCCCCATCCCAGGACCCAGCGGCCCCCTCCCCCAGGGTGTCCCGTTGTCCTTCTCAACCTCTTCAAATCAGGGCGGTGCCCACTAATGCGGGTAAACGCCGCAAAGTTATCATCCAAGACTAACATCTCCTTTATACAACACAACCTCCTGGGGAGTTGGAAAGTGTTCCTCGCCTTGTTTAGTAGTTTCTCAGAGCTAGATTCTCCCGTTGATATCGTTGCAGTTCAAGGCACTCCTGTCAAGTTTGGCCGCCTTCCTTTCTTTGCTGGTTTTAAAGTTTTTTCCCCTACCTCCCCCGAGACAGCCAAACCTAGAGTTGCCACATATGTTTCCTTATCTTTCCTGGAAAGGGCCTCTGTTTTGCCGGTTATGTCTGGCTCGGACAGTTATTTTTTTCTTGATTTGTTTTTGGATTCCCCCCCGAAGGGCTTTGCCAATAGGTGGAGGGTGTCCAATTGCTACAATAATTTTCTTCGCGCTGGAGGCGCCCCCTCGGTTCTTCCTTCCATCATTTTTTAAAAGTTTTCTTTTCCTGTTCTTGTACTTGGAGATTTCAATGTTCACCACCCCACTGCAGACCCTCTTAGGCATTTCAACCAGACTGAAATGTCGCGTTCCTCCCCTTACTTCGACCTAGCAGATTCCTTAGATTTTTCCCTTTTGAATATACCTGGGGTGTTTACTAGGTTCTCCTTTGATGCCGACGCCAGACCTGGTGTTCTTGATCTTTTGTTTGCAAATCGTTCGTTTTCGAGACTGGCTAAGGCAGAGTGGTCCACCCCTCTTCCCTCTACTGGCTCGGATCACGTTCCTTGTTTGATTTCCTTTGATTTTTCCCCCTTCCGGCCCGCTCCACCTAAACCTGATTGGACAAGGCTGGATTGGGAAGGCGCGTCCTCTGTCCTCAACAAAGTTCGAATTACTGCACCTATTCCGTCCCCCACGATAAGACAGCTCGACGACTGGTTTGACACCAATTTTGCTAAAGTTCAGGAGGCCCTCCGGACGAACGTTCCTTTTTCTCGCCCTTCTCCGAGGGCCAAGCCCTGTTGGTCCCCACTTTTGTCCTCCCTCAGGAGAACCTATCACTCCGGGGCCAGGCGTGCCCGCAAGGCCAACCTAGCCAACGACCCCGTCCCCCCAGGTGAGGCCCGGACTGCCAGAACCGCCTACTTCAGGGCCATCCAACAGGCCAAGAAGAAGCACAGGGATTCCTTTCTTTCTAACACCAACGCCAACTCGATATGGCACGCGAGACGTGCCCTCTCTGGAACCCCCTCAGTCAGATTCCCCTCCTTACGCGTTGCCGACACGCCGTCACAGATTAATGAGGCCCTTTTGAATCACTTTTTCCCTCCCAGGCCTATCCCCAGCTACCCCTGTTTCGCCAACCTGGATCCTGATGCCCCCCCGATTACCAAAGAGGATGTAGGCACGGCACTCAAGGCTTGCTCCCCCACCTTGGCCCCAGGCCCAGATACGGTCCCCTACTCGGTGTGGAAAAGAGTCTACTCAAAGTATCCACTCTTTATACCCGCCCTCCTGTCCCCGCTCCTGTCGCACGGCCACCTCCCTGGCTCCCTCAAGGAGACTGACGGTGTGATCCTGGACAAGGCTGGCAACGCTTCCTACAAATCCCCAGCCTCCTTTCGGGTGATAGTGCTACTTAAAACCTTTTCCAAGATCCTTGAAAGAATCGTCTGCTCAAGGCTCGTCAAGTTAGCCCGTTCCCTAGGTCTCATTCACAGGGATCAATGCGGATCCCTCCCTGGCATATCCACATTCGACGCAGCAGCTACTAGCGCACACGAGGTCCGGGCTTTGCAAGCCGATACCCGCTACAAAGTCTCCACCCTCTTCCTGGACATTAAAGGGGGTTTAGACAACATCGACTACGCGGCCCTTTCCTCCAAGCTACAGTCCCTTGCGACTTCCATCTACCTGGTAAAGTGTGTTTCATCCTTTCTCCATGGTGGGCAGTGCCGCCTCCTCTTCCAAGGATCCCCTCAGACGTCCCTCTCGGTCTCGGTCGGTACACCCCAAGGGTCTCCCCTTTCACCGCTTCTCTTCGTGATTTACGTTTCCACGATGCACCTCTACATTCCTCGCGGCCTGGTCCTTTCTTACGTGGACGATTTCGCCATTACAGTTTCCTCCCCCTCTTATGAGGAAAACCTCTCGCTGTTGGCAGGCCATTATCCACCACTTTCCGGTATTGGAGCCAAGCTAGGCGTCCCCTTCTCGGTCCCAAAGACCGAACTCATCCATTGGCACACCCCTCGGCAAAGGGCCCCTTTTCCCAGTCTCCCGTGGTCCTCGACGGGTGCTCTTTCCGCCCCGCAACCTTCCTTAGGTGGCTAGGGTACTGGTTCACGCCTACCTTGTCCACCTCCCCCCACTTCAATAAAAGGCTCGCTTTGGCAAAAGGGGCCTTCGCGGTCATCCAGTCTCTCGGCTCACCTGCCAAGGGCATCCCGCCTTTTCCCTCTTACCGCCTGGCCATGGCTGTCATCCGCCCAGTGCTCCTCTACGGAGCCGACCTTTTCGTCACAGGCTCGAAAATGCTAGACAAGATGGAGGTGTTCTGGAGGAAAGTGGAAAGGTGGTCCACCTCATGCTTCTCCTCCACCCCCACAGGCATCCTGGCTATCGAGTCGTGTCTCCCCCCAGTCTCCCTTCTAGCCGCCCACCAACGCCGGCTGGCAGGCCTGCAAATCGCATGTCTCCCTCCCTCAGCCAATCCAGCGACTGCTAGGCTACACCCTTCCTTCCCTAGCCTCGACGACTGGAGGTCTCCCATCTCCGCCCGGCAGTAAGCCACCAATCTGCCGCCGAACTACCTCCCGCTCAACTGGGCCTCCTCGCCGACTAGGTGCAGGAGACACCTTCCCCTTGACCTGATCGTACACGACGTGTCCACGGCGCTCGATTTCCCTACGTTCTTCCCTGTGATCAAGACAGACCTCCTGGGCTCGGTCTCTCACCTCCCAAATCCTCTACTGATGTCCAAGGCCAACAAGCGCCTAAAGATCCTCCTCCGGCAATCCCTCCTTTCCTTTTGGACAATGTGCTTTGCCCCCCCCTCCTACTACACTTTTTCCCCCTCCCTCTCACCCCACTCCTTCCAAGGCCTCCCCCGCTTCGTTGCAGGAAGGATACACCAGATGAGGTCCGGTAAGAGTTACCTCGCAGGCCACCCCTCTTGGTACCACCACGACGTCCCCACTCAATGTCCCCACTGTGGGACCGGTATGGAAGACTTTCAACATGCCATCCTGTCCTGCCCTTCGAAATCGGATGCGCGCTCCCTTTTCCTCCCAAGGGATTTGTCGCTGGACTCTCCGTCCCCGCTATGGGACTCCGCTTCTCTCCTAAAAGGCCTGGCCGGCTACGTCCTCTCAACTGCTACGGGTTTCCCACCCGACATGCCCCCGTACTCAGTCCCGCCTCCACCGGTTGTCCTGTCCATCACCCCACCGCCGCGGCCCAACAGGGGGCCAGGACGAAAGCTTTTCCCCTCCAGTAACCTCTTAGAAGGAATCACGGATACCCGAGCCAGGGCTTTGATGATATGCAATGCCCCGGTACTCCCCTAAGTTTATTAATGTTTTTGTTTTGAAAGGGTTGTGTTAATTTTTTTGTTAGTTAAAATGTTTTGGTTTTAACAGTATACTTGTTTTTGTTACCGTTATCAAATGCGTATGGGTTCGACGCAATGGAGGATTAGTTTTTGTTTTTGGTTTTGTTTGTTTTGTTTTTGTTGAGTGATTGTGGGTTTTGTTTTGGCCCTATCTGATGATGCATGTCATTTCTTGAACCTTAAAAACAACGAATATATGATATAAAAAAAAAAAAAAAAAAGAAAAAAACCGTCGAGTAGTTAGTCACGAACGATCTCCTCTCTACCTCTGGCGATTCAAATCTCAACACCATGAGAAATCTTCGTCAACTCCATCCACGAAAGCCTGTTCCTCTATTGGCCTCCTAGGCCTTGGACGGCTCCCTACCCACCCCTTCTGGCCCTTATCATGATCTCGCCCTGAGCAAGCGTGTTTCTAGGGGCCTGTTGCGTGGTCCTCCGCCTCATTCTTCATCCTCTCCTCGATGTTGCTTCGCCTCGCTTAGCGACTTCACACGGTCGGCAACCCTCCTTTCTACGTTTACGGTCGGCGTTACGGTGTCTGGACTCTGGTGAGAGTACCTTTTCGTAACGAGAGCTAGACCCTTGATGGGGAGAGCTTCGGTTAGTAACGTCTCGGTTCCCGTCTTTTGTTTCGCCTTCGGAAATCGCTCGGCTATGGCCTGTTTGTCGGCTGTTTCTAGCGAGTTGGCTACCCCTCCGTCCATCCTCCTCCGACCTTTGTCCAGTGGCTCTGTTACAGCTATCTCTCCTTTACGGTCGGCTTTCCACCAAGTCGGCCGTCCATCCACCTCCCGCCCTTTGCAGCATACGGGGGCACCCCTTGGTATCAGTCGGTAGTCGTATTGCACTGCCTCCGTTATCGGTTTCGGTCCTTGGGTCAGATGTAATGTTCTGCTCGCTTGGACTTTTCTGGCCATTAGCGGACCCCCTCGGCTATTAACGCCTTTGGTTTTCTCTACGTTTGCTACTGGGATATGAATTTGGTTTCGTTTGTTTTGGTTGGCGGAACGTTTGGCGTCGATGGGAGCTGTGCGGGTTGCTGGTGTTCCTGTTGTCTCCTGCTTGTCTTTGAGGAGTATTTTTGTATTTCTTGAGGGCGAGATCGTGCGGTTGGCCCTGGACCATAGGGACTTGGGATGATGGCTTTTTCCAGTGTTCTTGGCGGGATTGGGGCTTTTCTTTACCATAGCTAGCGCTGCACGTAGTCTTTGAGCCTTGTGGTTGAAAAACAAAGCACCTGATATAAAAAAAAAACAAAGAAAAAAAGGTCCAGTAGTTAGTTCCTCACGCAACCATCTAAGTACTTTCTTATACTATCAATTCAAGTTTTCTTTACTATCACGATTCCTGGCGAATAAAGAGAAGTGTCTCTTAGCGAGTTCTCGACTACACGATAGGAGCAAGCGTGTTCGGCTATAAAAGTAGTGTACGAGAACATTGAAGTTGTTACCTGCTGCAAGTATCGCCCAGAGGCAAGGATCGCTTAATTTGGTTGCCTCTCATCGCTGCACCTAACAAACAGACAAGACGTCGGAACAACACGAAGACCCACTAGCAGAAGCAGTATTCGACACAGATACTCTAGGAGAAGCACTTCAACAATCAGTCGGAACATCAAGGGCCGGAAGCCCAGTATCACCGGAACCAGGATCCCCAGCAGGATCCGAAGGAACAGCATCACCAACCATCACAAGAAGAAACACAATGTCAGCACCGGCGGCACCCAGCGGGCCGAGCAACCCCCCAGCAAGCGGCCCTGCGACCGCTATTCCAATTGGAAGGATTCATGGAAGAACAACTACGAGAAATTATCCAATTGGCACAAGGTGGGGGAGGAACCACGAGACTGAAAGTCCAGCCACCACCCGAGTTCAAATGAGAACGGGAAACACTACGGACATTTATAGCACAATGCAACTTGTACTATGAGGCGACAGGCATCACCATCGACACTGAAAAAGTGACATACGCAAAGTCACTATTAAGAGGAGCAGCGGCAAAGTGGATCACACCATAGGCGGAAGGAAGGAAAACAGAAAATTGGGAAACCTGGGGCCGATTTACCGATACGTTCCGAAGACAGTTTGCCGACGTCGACGCACAGAATCCAGCCAGAACCAAGATCGAAGGCATGGTTCAAGGAAAACGAAACATAACCGACTACTGGAACGAATTCCGGTTAACAGCAGACGAGGCTGATTACGACGATCAGTCAATGCAACGAATATTCCTCAAGGGAATCAACCGCATCCTACACGACGCGTGGGGACAGGACAATTACGAAACGGACGACATCCAAGACCTGGCCAACTGGGCCATCAGAAAGGAAAATCGCATCAACTTCGTCAATAGCATACAACAAAAAAGCACGCCAACCCGCACGGTCGAAGTACCAAGAAACCAGGATGGCACATTTAGGCCAGCCATCCACGATCAAAGAGGAGACCCTATGGACCTCGATGCGACCAGAAGACAACCCAACTGGAGGTTGCCCAACAACCAATTCAGGAGGAGGCTGAGAGAGCAGCTATGCCTCAAATGCGGAAATCCAAATCACCGAGCAAAAGATTGCAACAATGCAAGAGACGGACGAGACTATACCAGTTAACAACGAAACGGACAAAGTCAACGACGACCACCATGGGGAACCAAACCCAAGATCAGGGAAATGGAAGTGGAGAAAGAACTCGAACAGTCGGGAAATGAAGAAAGTCCCCAGTAAGAGATAGTCTGAGGGACAGACCCGAACGGAAACTCATCATTTTGGCAAACTACTACGCGGCACTCAACTACACGGAAACACTCGAAAACGAAAACGATCATATTATGGTGAAGGTCAGACTTCACGGAAAAAAGAAAACAGTAATGATCAACGCAATAATCGACTCGGGAGTAACAGAAGATTTTATCGACCAGGGGATATGCGAGAAGCACGGAATCCCGACAACACGAGCTCAGAAACCGAGAGAAATTTACCTGGCGGACAGGAAGCCAAGCAGCATGGGGCCAGTCACCCATGTTGTGAAAGTACCTATGGACATCAATAGCCATTGGGAATTCGCAACTCTCCAAGTGGCAAATTTGCAAAACCATGTAGTCATCTTGGGAATGCCATGGTTACGAACGCATAATCCGACTATCGATTGGAACGATAAGAAGATAATTTTCAACAGCAAACAATGCACAACATGGTGTTTGAACAGTCTACCTGTTGCGTATCCTGTACCGGAAGCGGACGCCCTGGAAGAAAACTTGTTTACCAAGTAATCTGAAATTCAGGCCAGCATTGACAAGCGTGTCAAGGTCAAACGATTGACCAATGAAGCAAGAATGCCTACGAAGGGATCGGTTAAGGCAGGAGGAAGCGACCTGTACACAATTGAGAATATCAGCATACCAGCCCAGGGCCAGGTAACGATCGGAACTGGAATAGCCATTGGACTACCTCACAACACTTACGGACGAATAGCTTCACGCAGTGGTCTTCCAGTCAAGCACAGACTCAGCACCAATGCGGGAGTTATAGATGCCGACTATACGGGAGAAGTGAAGGTAGTAATGGTCAACCAAGGAGCTACCGAGTACAAGGTACGAAAGGGAGATCGAATTGCACAGTTGATTATCGAAAAAATCAATGACGGAGAGCTATACGAAGTAGCTACACTGGACGAAACCGGGAGAAGCGACCACGGATTCGGCAGTACGGAAACCAAAAACGATAGTAGCAAGGAAGCTAGTACAGCAAAACCAAGGATCGAGATAAGCGAAATCTCGGCCAAGGCATTTGGCCACTTCTATCGGAAAGGAGAAACCACAGGGATTATCAAAAGAAGCTGGATCGAAAATGAAATGAGACTGGAAGCAGTCAATATCAGCACGGAATTGGCTATCAGGAACAAAAAAGCCATCGAACAGAAAGAACTTGAAGAAATAGTTCCGAAGGAATACTATTACCTGATGGACGTCTTCGAAACAGAAGAAAAAACTGGACTACCGCCGCACTGACCAGGAGTTGACCTGGAAATCAACCTAAAAGACAGAGAAAAAGTCCCAACAAAGAAGATATATCCACTATGCGCGGACGAACTGGACGAATTACGACGATATATCAACCAGAACCTAGGAAGAGGATGGATAAGACAAGTATGGACAGACTTAGCGTCGCCCACACTATTCGTCAAGAAAAAGGACGGAAAGCTTCGACTAGGCGTGGATTACCAAGGGCTTAACGAAGTCACCAAAAAAGACCGGTATCCACTGCCACTTATCAGCGAGGCATTAGATCGGCTCAACACCGCCAAATACTACACAAAACTCGATATCAAGGACGCCTACCACAGCGTTAGAATCAAGGAAGGCGATGAATGGAAAACGACTTTCTCAAGTAAATTGAGAACATACGAATACCTGGTAATGCCTTTTGGGCTAACCAATGCACCTGCGGCGTTCCAAAGATGGATCAACAATACAGTTCGAAGATATATCGATATCTGCTGCATACTATATTTGGACGATGTTCTAATATACTCGGACACTTTGGAACAACACCGAAGAGATGTCGCCAACATCTTGGCGGATATATACGAATCAGGAATGAAGGTCAAACCTTCCAAATGTGAATTCCACAAGAAAGAAGTGGAATACCTGGGATTTATCATCAACGAAGACGGTATCAAGACGGATCCAATCAAAACAAAAGCAATATGGGAATGGACGGCACCAACAAAGGTTAAGGAAGTGCAATGCTTCCTCGGCTTTTGCAACTTCTATCGACGCTTCATAGAAGGATTCAGCAGGACAAGCAAACCCCTATATCGGCTTACCGAGAAAGTCGTCAAATGGGAATAGGGAGATCTCGCACAGGCAGTATTCGAAGAATTACAAAGGAAAGTCACCACGTCACTTGTCTTGGTCCATTACGACCCCGACAGACCAACAATGATAGAGACAGACGCATCGAAAGATGTCAGTTCAGGAATCCTATCACAACAAGGACCAGACGGAAGATGGAGACCAGTCGCGTTTCGATCCAAGACGAGGAAGGACGCCGAAATCAATTACGACGTCCACGACAAAGAACTATTATCAGTCATACAAGCCTTGGAGGAATGGAGAAGATACGTCAAAGGATGTCGACACCAAGTACGAGTTATGACGGACTACAAGAACCTGGTTACCTTCATGACCTCAAAGAACCTTAACGACCGACAAAAACGATGGGAACAACGAATCCGTCAGTTCGACTTCAAGATATATTACCAACCAGGAAAAGAGAGTGGACAAGTGGACGCACTCACCCGAAGAGCGGGAGACCTACCAACGGCAGGAGATCCAAGGCTCATCAACCCCCCTCAAATACTACTTCCGAAGGAACAGTATTGGGAGAAAATCAACGAATTGGAACTAGTGGAATTCCAGGACATGGACGAAGGAAAGATACAACGAGCAAGCCAGAAGGACGAATACATACAACAAATCAGGAATGCGCTAGACAAGGAAGAAAAGGAAATGAAAGGGGTATCACTTGGGCTATGCCAATGGAAGGACGAACACCTATGGTATCAAGGAAAAATATGGATACCAAACGACGAAGGGCTCAGGACCACCCTTATCTACAACCACCACGATGTTCCACAGGCAGGACACGGAGGAATGGCGAAAACTAGGGAGCTCATATGCCGCAAATATTATCGGCCAAATATGAGGGAAACGATCAAACGATATGTTAAGAATTGTGACACCTGTCAGCGAACAAAAGTGGTCCGACACGCACCCTACGGATTATTACAACCAAACGAGGCACCTGATCGACCATGGAAGTCAATAGCCATGGACTTCATCACGGATCTGCCAATCTCGAAAGATTATGACACCATTTTGGTAGTCATAGATCGTCTGACCAAAATGAGTCATTTTATACCATGTCGAAAGGATCTAGACGCGCGGCAGTTCGCAAATCTATTTCTATGAGAAATAGTCCGACTACACGGAATTCTGCGAGATATCATCACGGATCGAGGCACACTATTCACATCAGAATTGTGGAAGGATACCACAATGAAAATGGGAATTGAACGATGACTGAGCACTGCATTTAACCCGCAAACAGACGGACAAACAGAACGGACCAATGCTATATTGGAGCAATACCTCCGAGCATATATCAACTACTAACAAGACGATTGGTATGAGGCATTATCGCTGGCAGAATTTGGATACAACAACGTATACCAGGAAACAATCAAAACGACACCATTCTATGCAAATTACGGAATCAACCCCGAATACAAAACAATCGGTCATCTGATGCAAACAAAAAAGATCTCAACGGAAGATATGAGGGAATTACACAACACACTATGAAGCGAGATGGTGGCGGCACAATTACGGCAAAAAGAATACTACGATCAATACTGAAAACCCGATCCGAATCTCAAATCAGGAGACAAAGTCTGGTTGTTGCCACGCAACATCAAGACCACCAGACCATCGAAAACACTGGATTACAAGAAAATCGGGCTATTCAAGATAGTGGCAAAGCTTGGCAGCAGCGCTTATAAGCTGGCTCTGCCACCCTCAATGAAGATACACGACACATTCCACATCTCACTTCCCGAACCATACGAAGATAACAGATTCCCCTCATAAATCCAAACCCCTCCTCTGCTTATTGTGATAGACGGAGAAAACGAATACGAACTCGAAGATATTATCGACTCTCGAGTACATCGAAACCACTTACAATATCGAGCCAAGTGGACGGGATATTCACCAGAACACGACAAGACCTGGTACCGGGCAGAAAACTTAGAAAATGCCGAGCTCGCAGTTCAACGATTCCACTCCCGCTACCCAGACAAACCAAGAATGGGTGGAAGTGGAGTCCCCGCAACCGACCGCCGCACCACTCAAGGCTGCAGAAGGATGGGGCGACTACGGGAATCGCTGCTTCGGCCCATTTCCGCCTACTAGCCCCCCCTACTCTAGACCACCAGAATCCGAGCTGGACGAAGACCAACTGGAGGCAAAACGGAACAGGGAACGGAACGAGCATCTCAGCCTATCGTGGACGGGCTGTTATGACGACGAATGTCAAGTCCACATCAGCGAGAAATTAGGGAACTGGTTCCCTCAAAAACCACGAAAACATAGTGTTGACTAGACGACACTATACAAAACACCGTACGCATCGGCACCAATACCACCTCCTCCTCCGTCCCAACCAAAGAAAACTTGGCGAAAACACGCCGAAATATATGCTTGGGACACATGCTACAGGAACAATTGTCAAGTCCATAAAATTGACAAAATCAAAGCGGGATATTATCCTGGACCGAAGGGAGCTGAAGGACCATTGAGCAGGAAGGACATGGGAATAAGGAATAGGATAGAATGCGTGAGGACCCGGCTGGAGAGAGAGAGGGGCGAGAAAGAGGAGGAAGAGAGAAGAGAAAGAGAAGGAACGATTCCCAACGTCGACAGCCTACATAGGCAAATCGATGGAATACTTCGACGAAACGAACACCTCGAAAACATGATACGACTACAAGACGAAACGATCCATAATTAGCAAAAACCATTATGGACAAGACAAGGTCGCTCAAGGTCGGAAACGCGATGTTGGGAATGATGAGGACATCATGGAAGAACGAGGAAAGCATCAACAGACAACTGAAAAGGGAACTCAGGCGTCTAGGAAACCAGTTGATGGAATTGGGGAAATAAGTATCGAGGCACCGATGCTAGGGGAGAAGGGAGCTAATGTCACAAACCTGACTAAGCAATGAATATGGTTTCACATGACACATGGTTATGCGTCATAGGTTTGTGATTTGTTTTACATGACTCGCACTTGAGATGTCATCGTTATAATGTTATTGGTTGATGTTTCTCACATGACTACGATTGTGGTCATATGATTTATTAACTTTCGCTCATGACTCACATTACGAGTCATGGGTTTCACTCATGTGACGCGAGTTGCGCACATGACTTGTTATTTGGATTATGATTGGTTTAGGTATGTTGCGCAGTTGACTGGTTGAAAGTCAGCTGATGGATTTTGCACATGACTCAATACGGACTCATGAGGTCGTGTGACCCAAGTATATGAGTCACCAGGGTTAGGGTTGTGGGAGGAACGCCTACATAAAGGGGCCATGACCGTTGAGTAGTTAATCTATTGCTTCTCCCTCCTACCGCACTAATATTCGCCGCCTGCAATATGCCTTCCAGGACCTGAACCGCAGGGCCGCTAAGAGGAAGGTCTCCTTCTCTGTCCCTAAAACCGAGTTGATCCACTGGAGGACCCCCCACCAAAGGGACCCTCTGGGTACCCCCCGC
>QOVD01004050.1:788-21098 GCA_003521225.1 Tuber microsphaerosporum | reverse complement strand
CATTACCCCCCTCCCAGGATTCTTCTTCTCCCGCGGCCGATCCCTCATGGAGGAGGAGGAAACCAGTTCGCCAAAGGACTTGTTCTTCCTCTCCCGATTACGCCTCTTTTGCACGGAGGAGGATGCGAAGCCTCGTGTGTCGTGGTTTGCCTTTTTGTAGGAGGATGTTGAGATGCGCATTTGTGGTTGTTGCTTCTTTTGCTTCTTCTTTTGATTTTTGGACTCCCTTTCTGCGTCCTCATCCTCGCTGTCGTTGTCGTCGTCGTCGTCGTCGGAAGAGGAAGGGGAAGAGGAGGAAGCTTGTTCTTTCTCCACTGCTGTTTTATGGGTGTGATAAGGAGGTGGAGGGGGAGGGGGAGGAGGAAGGGGGTTAGTGCTCGGGTTCAATTGTCGAAACTCCATGGAAGATTCGTCTACTTCAAAGTCTGGGTTTTGGAAGAGGCGGGTGAAGCGTGTATCTTTTAGCACTTTCCCCTCTACCTCTTCCTCCTCCTTTTCTTCCTTCTTCTCTTTCTCTTTCTCCCCACTTGCTCTCGCCAACTTCCCTTCCAATGCTACCAATCGCTCCGCCAGTCGCTTATTGATCTTGACTTTTGCGGTGGCAGCAGTGGAGCGAGTAGAGCGGATTCGGCTCTCCCGTTGTTTCTCAATCTTCGCTGCTACCATGCGTTTTCGCTCGCGCTCCCATTCGAATGGATCGGCGATTAGTCGTGCTTCGTCGTAGAGTCTTTGGTCGACAAAGTAGCCGTGCATGTATGGCCTTACCAGGCTTCCTCCGGAAGTAGCCTTCTTGTCCCCATTTGTGGTATTGGCGGCGTGGCCGCCACCGATGAGGTGGTCGAGGTTGAGTTGCTTTAGTTCGGGCTTTGTTAGGAATTTGTAGTTGTCGTACGTTACCACCTCGCCGCCGGTGTCTGCGGCGTCAGTGATGTAGGCGTCTGGATCGTTGATGTGTTTGTCCGCGAGTTGTTCGATTTGCGTGTCTAAATGCGCACACCACCAAGGCGATGGGCCGAGTGCTGGTATGAGGAATGAGTGCATTTCCCGGCCTTCGTTGGCGGTGAAGAGCATGCCGGAGTTGGGCACTACGCAGACGTCGTTTATATCCACAGAGGGTTCGACGGAGGTCCATGGTTTCCCGCTTGCTTGGTCCCAGATTTTTATGATGCGCTTGTCGGCCGAGAGGACTTTTGGAGTGGAGGTTGTTTCGTAGGCGGTTTCTACGCCTCGGGCGTTGGAATTGGAGGAAGAGGTGGAGTGCAAGAATTTTAAGGTTTTGATGGGGAAGCCGTAGCCTTGGTCTTTGCTTAGGAGGGGGTTTGGGGAGCGGATGTCGTAGAGGGTTATTATCCCTGCGGAATTGCCAGTGGCCAGGGTTAAGCCAGAGGGGCTGAATTCCAAAGCTGTGACACCCGACCTCACTGGTTGGCCAAAGACATCATACGAAGCAGCAGCAGAGGCTGGAGGTCCGAGAACCCCGACACGATTCCGACTTCTCGGATCCCAGAACTCGGTCGTGCCCACATCAGTCCCGAATGCCAAAAGCCCATGCGAACCATCCGCAACCCCAATACATTCCACTGACCCCACATCCTCACCGCCTTCGGCAGCAGCAGCCCCATCACTATCATACCCCCCCACATCAAACGGCCTCAAAAACCTCCCCGCCTCCAAATCCAACCTATACACCTCCCTCCCCTCGGCCGCAACAACAACCTGCGCCGCAGGCTTCAAGTAAGCCAAATCCCTCCCATACCTCGGAATCCTAGTGACATGATGGCACCCCATAGCAGTATGAAACTCCAGCGACCGATCCGCCTGCAAGTGCAGACTCTTGGTGTAATCCGTCGACAGCAGCACAAACTTCAAATTCAGTGACCCCGTGTGGCGGGCGTACTTCAGCGCCGAGGACGGCAGGTGGTAGACCCGCTGCTGCGGTTTGTACGTCCCCGTCGCCATGGCGTATTCCCCGTCCGGGCTCACGCGCACGCAATGGCTCGCCTCCTCGAACTCGAAGTCCTGGATCAGCTCGATGCGCGTGTTGTAGGCGGCGTCGGAGCGCAGACTGCGCTTGCGCTTGCGCGCGAGCCAATCTGGTAGCGAGCGGGTTGTCTGGCTGCCCGAGACTGTGTATACTGAGATACCGTTTTGTTGGGTGACTTTTAGGGACATGGTGGGTGGTGGGGCCCTTTGGTCTTTGTGAGGTTTTTATTCTGTCCGGGAGGTTGGTGGGTCAATTGGGTGAATTGGGTGATTTGCTGTACTGTTTTTTTCTTTCTTTTTCTTTTTCTTTTTTCCTCTTTCTCCTAACGAAGTTGTGCGGTGGTTCGTAGAGAAGGGCCGGTTGGTGGTGGTGGCGATGGTGGGGGAGGTAAAGATATGTGGTTGATAAAGCTTTTTTCTTGGTATAAATTTTTGGAGCCGCCTGAAGTGGGGTCTTGGCATCCGCGGAAAACCCTAACCCGTTTGACGTTGGGTTTGGCCACTTAAACTTGGGAAGAACTAGCGGTGCTGGAGGGTCTTTACTTATCTGGTTAGGATTTGAGTTATGAGTTTTTGCGGGGACTATCGCGTTAATGAGCTAGGGGTTCATTGCTTATGTGATGCTAGAGCGGAGAAAAAGTGGGTAAGAAATAGGGTCTGAGTGATTTGTGGTGAATGGCAATCTGCTCCAGTAAGTCACGATCGCATTGCTATTTTTTTCTTCCTATGATACCAGGTACCGATAACTTGCTTTGTGGTAGTTGCTCTTTGTAGGTGGTTGTCACTTTTATGAGCTTCCAGCTTCCCCCACTTCTATGCGCAACAGGGTCGAAACAACTGCGTCGAGGAAACATTCAACATCGTTTAAGTTCAAAATCACTGCTCGCCCCAAAGAAAAAAAGCACATGCGTGAATACAATGCCAAATACAAATTTCCGCACCTCAACCTATTCACCCGGATCCTGTTCCCAGAAGCCCTCAGAAGTTTCAAAAACAGGGGATAGACATAGGAGAATATGACTAAGTAGCCATGGCTGAGCTGAGTTGGTATAAGAAAATATAACGCCGTCGCCATCGTGGATAACTTTATGAATTTCAAACGTGCCGCCTTAGAATCATGAGCTCTTCTTAGACGCTGCCGCCGCTGCGGCTGCCTCTTCTTCCTCGGTGAAGACGGGCTCGAAATACCCATCGTCTGGTTTAGCTTGCTGGGTAACCTCGTATGCCTAAACCGGTGATGAGTTGCTGGTCGGATCAAAATGGGAAAGATTCATCAAACTGTTGGGTGAAGACATACCTGGGCTGAGGGTGATGATGGGAGCTGTGTTTGTTTGTTAGCTTAATTGGTAATACTCATACGGCAAAATCACTTACGTTGACTAGAACCGCTGGGTTCTTCATTTTGGCCTGTCTGACTTCCTGTATTGAAGGTCATCCCGTTAGGCGTGATTGTAATTTGTGGTCTGACGCTATATGTACCTCTAGAATTTGCGTGTTCACCCCAGACTTCTCTGTTCCTGAAAGGAGTTTGAGGCCCTCATGCTCAGTGCTACCAACCACCATGACCTTGACATCGTCCTTAGGTTCAGTGCTCGTTGCTGCATCTTTGCTCTTAGGAGGAGTAGCTTCAAGCTCAGCTACTACTACGGTTGAGGCAGTATTGTCCATATTGAAAAACGTTGGTTTGCTAATCGCTGCACGTTGAAGCACAGCAAACTTTAAGTGTAATCGAACCGAAGTCGTATGTTTGTACTAGCAGTGCTTGTGTGCTCTTCGCTGTTGAATGGAGGCTGTCTTTTTTTGGGGGGGGGGTTGATTCGTTGTTGATGAGATGAGGTTAGAGACGGGGAAGTAGACTTGCGGGGAGAAAGCAGGAGGAAGGAGAGGGGGCAGCAGCCCCTCTGGCTGAGGTGGGGGTTACCCAGAAACGCATGCCGTACGGCTGAGTTGTGAGCGCGCGCCTCGAGTTGTAATACCAATCGGCATATCCCGAGCGCCAAGAAAGAATTGCCAAGCAGGGGCTTGGGAAGAAGAAGCTTGGACTAACATGAGGCCCTTCCTCGACCGAAGAGTATGTACCGTTTTAAGACAGCTATTTTAACATCATGATCTCTCACTTGCATTGTACAGTACGGTACAGTACAGTGCCGTAAAAACCAGAGTAATTGAGAATTACGCTAGGACGTCCAGAATTTCCCCCTTTGGATTAAGGGGAGAAAACGCAGCGAAAAGATTCTTTTCCAGCCCTTGCTTGGGACGAATAAAAATAAGAATCCAATAGATCTTACCGGGAGAGGCAATTCCAACGTCCTAGCGAGATTCTCAATTATTCCGGTTCTTACATTACCCCAGAATTCTGACCAAATTCTGACCAATCTTCTTGGTTGTGGTATTATAGCTTGCCAATACCACGACGGGTTCTGCAGGGTATGCGGGTGGAGGATAAGACCATTAAGGGAAGCGTCTCTGTTGGTATTGCACTAACTCCGGCCCGATATTTTTCCGCACCTTTCTCGCCAGGTCGCTGGTGATTTACAGTTGTACAGTAGATCAGGCACGGAACCGAGGGAAGATGTAACAAGGCGATACGAAGCCTGAAATACTGTATGATATTACGAGGGCGATGGTTTGCTCGATTCTACGAACGTGATTCGCTCTACTAGAAGCACACCTGAGGATTCTGTATGTGGGTATCCATAACTCTACGCTTAGCTGCAGTTTGTCTGGACATAACTAATCGTTACGCTGTTGGGGCTAGTGGGCTCGGGAGATGAAAAGTTCTTATATACTGTGCTTCCTTCTGAATGAGGCCCTCGGAATTTTAGGTACCTGGGTATCTTCTCCGAGCTGACCTGGGCTTAGAAAATCCTCCAGGTGGTGGTGCCCTGATAAAGTTTCCGTGCCATCAAGTCCAATAAACTCTTCCCGGATAGGGTTGCAAGAGCTTGGGAGACAATTCTACCAAACAAAGACGGTAAAGTCAAACTTCAGCTAGGTACCATTTCGTTTTTACCAGCACCATTTGCCTCATTCTTATGAGCCCTTTTCCTCGGAGTGCCTTGCAGTAATGGAAAACCGGAACCATCAGGGTACCGGTAGCCAACCAGGAATTCTGAAGGGGGGATGTGATAGTGAAAGTTGCTGATTACATTAAAACTGCGATGGCCAGAAACGATGCTCATGTAAGGACATTTCCGTTGAATGGTCATACTTGTAAAGTACGAGCAGAAGTGCAAAAAAAAAAAGAGCCCAACCTACCCAACGCTCCATGCAACGTTGACGCCGTCCGAATTTAGCCTTTTTGTGGCATGCCCCCACCGCCGTCATTCCTGTACATCAATTTATTACAAACCCGTCGCTTGCTAGTACCTGCTCGATCCTAGCCAGTTAGAGCGTGAGATTTCTGGGTAGATGCCGATGCAAAGCAAAGGGCTATATCAGGGATGGGCGTCGGGGGGAGGGCAACTGGCTTCTCACATCAACTCCCACCGTAATGTTTTGGCTTCAAGTTTCCCAGTTGCAGACGGAATTGAAATCCAGAGAATTTGTGGACAGTAGACAACCACCACAAACATGTTGCTCCTCTCCTCTCGATGCTTACTTCACGGAATCACGGCATTTATCCATATCATAAGTTATTCGCGGAGGACGGTTTCGTCACAAATAATTAATCTGAACGCTATTCCTCATCCCTCTCTTCCTGTGTAGCCCCAGCCGGTAACCCCAGGAGGAAGCTAAAGGCTGAGCCGGGATGCCTACCTTTTGAAGCAACAAGATAAAGTAGCTGGGGTGTGTGTTCTGGAAGGAGTTCAACTGCAGGTTTGACCCTTACTAGGGGACAACCATCTGGTCCTATTTCGCTGGGATGGTGGGAATAGATAAGGCTACACAGTGAGGGGGGGGAAGCTAGATTGACAATATAACCCTAGCCTCTAAGCCGTCTCTGCAAGACTAGGGAATGAAAGCTCTTTCTATCTCTATTCGCTGTGAATTCCCGCTATTCCTTTCGAGGGACGGGGGTTTCGAAGTTGGAAAGGCTGATTCATCTCGGGCAGACTGTTGAAAAGCCCGATATCTCATTTGAAGCAGGAGATATTGCGCGGGGTAGGTTGCATATTATTATCAGCAAGTCCAACATACAGTAATGGGGCACTGTATCTTAAAAGGATGGAGAGTGGTATGGTAATAATTACTGCTCCTATTACGAGTTGGGAACTTGTAACATTTTTGGCCGGGTAACTAGACACCATGCATCTCGTATTCTAACGAGATCCCGTTCGAGCATAAGACAGAAGACGAGCAGGAGGAGTAGTTGGGTGCTGAGCGGTAAAAAAAAACCCAAAAAAGCAAATGGGGATATTGTATAGTATTGATGCACTCAGGTTCGTCGTTGGCTCCATGGACAACTTCGAAAAAGTAGGAGAGGAGTAATAATGTTGGGTCGTCTTCGCCTGCCAAAGGGGATCCCGGTGACCGCTTCTGGGCTTCATAACCGATTAGAGAGAGATGGAGAGGGAGAAGGGAAGTGAGGTTCCTGGTTGTTAGTTACACCTCCGGCAGCGGTGAAGGACCGGAGTTTGTGAACAGCACCATTCGTAACAGTACCTAAGGCAACTGGAGTGCTGGTATACAAATACGTAGCCAAAGGCCCAAAGAGAGGCTCAGAGTATTTTAGTTTGCCCCACCGACCCACAAACCTCTTTCCAACCCCTCTTCTTTCCCCTCCATCTCTCTTCCGTCCGCCCCATCCTTTCTCTCGCTCTCCAACACTACTCCCTTTGTTTGTCAACCCAGTGAACCTGCTAAGGTCACAGATAAAACCAACCCCACGATACTTTGAAGCGCCATCTCTTACCAAGAGGGGCTTGACAAAACATGGCAGACACCATTATTCAATCCCACAGCGGAGCTAACCCTGGGTGAGTTTTCTCCTCCACTTTCGTCATCGCTTGGTATTTCTGTTGCTCGTCTACCCTTTTGAGTGTTTTCTTTGAATATTTTCTTAGTGCGAAGGGCCAATCGCACAGCGTTCTCATTTACGAAAAGAAAACATACTACTCTGCGGAGTACTTATGCGGGATGGGATAGGTGGTGGGGCATCGGAGCTGACCAGGTCACAGCACTGTTGAACTCAAAAAGAACACCACAATCATTGTCCTCGGCGCATCTGGTGATTTAGCTAAGAAGAAAACTGTAAGGATATATCCGAATGAGGTCGAGGAATTGAGATGAAAGCTAATAATGTAATACAGTTTCCCGCTCTCTTTGGTTTGGTTGGTCTCTCTTTCCTATTTCACCTTTTTCGTCAAGTGGGGGTGAGCTAATTGAGCGCTGATTCGTCGAGTAGCACAGAAACAACTTTCTTCCACAAGACTGCAAGATAGTCGGATATGCGAGAACGAAAATGGATGGGAAGGAATACCTTTCCCGAGTCAAGTCATACATCAAGACTCCTACCAAGGAGATGGAGGAGCAGCTGGAAACATTCTTGAAAAAGTGTTCTTACGTTTCCGGTCAGTACGACCAGGACGAATCGTTTATGCGGCTCCGTGAGCACCTCGACGACCTCGAGGCAGGGCGCCCAGAGAATCATCGTATTTTCTACATGGCACTGCCCCCCAGTGTTTTTACCACTGTTTCTCAGCACTTGAAGAAGAATTGCTACCCAGACAGGGGAATTGCGAGACTTATTGTAAGGCCTAAATAAGCCCGAACAACTTGGTGGTTGAAAATAGACTCATAATTTCAATAGGTCGAGAAACCATTTGGTAAAGATTTACAGAGTTCCAGGGACCTCCAGAAGTCTCTCGAACCTGACTGGAAGGAGGAGGAAATTTTCCGTATCGACCATTACCTTGGAAAGGAGATGGTTAAAAATTTGCTTATTCTGAGATTCGGTAACGAGTTCTTTGGCGCTACATGGAATAGAAACCATATCGACAACATTCAGGTACGTTGCGCTGAAAAGATCTGTAGCCTTGGATAATAATGGAGCTAATACCTATTATTTGACTAGATCACCTTCAAGGAGCCCTTTGGAACAGAGGGACGTGGAGGTTACTTCGATGATTTTGGGATTATTCGCGATGTTATGCAGAACCGTTAGTTTCCTATTGATAACGAGCGTCTCATCACTGTCTGACCCTTATCAGATCTTCTCCAGGTATTGACTATTATTGGGATGGAACGCCCAATTTCATTTTCTGCTGAAGACATCCGTGATGAAAAGGTAAAAAATAATATTGCTTTTCGCCTTTGAAATATAACTGCTAACCGATTTCACAGGTCCGGGTTCTTCGGGGAATTCCAGCTATTGAGCCCAAGAATGTCATCATTGGCCAATACGGGAAATCTCTTGATGGTAGCAAGCCTGGGTATCTGGATGATGACACTGTTCCTAAGGATAGCAGATGTCCGACTTTTTGTGCTTTGGCTGTCTATATCAAGAACGAGAGATGGGACGGCGTTCCATTCATCCTGAAGGCTGGTAAAGGTATTTATCAAAATCCTCTACAGTGTGTAATTTACGAACCCCACTGATATACCCCTTTTAAATAGCTTTGAACGAGCAGAAGACCGAAATAAGAATCCAATTCAAGGACGTCACCAGTGGTATCTTCAAGGACATCCCTCGCAATGAGCTTGTTATTCGCGTCCAGCCCAACGAGAGTGTCTATATTAAGATGAACTCGAAGCTGCCTGGACTCAGTATGCAAACTGCGGTCACTGAACTTGATCTTACCTACAGACGCCGTTTCAGTGATCTCAAAATCCCAGAGGCATACGAGGCACTCATCCTCGATGCTTTGAAGGGGGACCACTCTAATTTTGTCCGCGACGATGAACTGGACGCAAGTTGGAGAATTTTCACTCCCCTGTTGCACTACCTAGACGAGAATAAAGAGATTATTCCAATGGAATACCCATACGGTTGGTTTTGATGCGCTCTGAACTCTAACTCATGATCTAACTTCTGTGATAGGTTCGCGTGGACCAGCAGTTTTGGATGACTTCACAGCTTCTTACGGATATAAGTTTAACGACCTCGGAGGATATCAGTGGCCTGTACAGAGCAGTGCCCCTCATAAGCTCTAGCTGGGAGTTCTTTTTCGATGTGATGGCTTTAATGCCCCCCGCAAAAATTCCAGGAACTTTTACCACACCCTGACCATGAATTCCACGGCATGAGTGTTATTTCTTTTTTGGATCACAGGGACTTGGTCGAACCACCAATTTTCAATGTTAAAAATTACCATTTTTGTTTCTTTTCCTTTTCCTTTTTGTTTCTTTTTTTTTCTTTTTTCTTTTTTCCCCGGTTTCTCATCTGTGCCTCTCCTGCGGCTCTTGTATCGTAGGGTCTTTTTCATTCTTCTGTTTGGGCCGCGATCGCACTCCGAACATCACAATTCCATATGGATTATCCTGGCAGGCTACTTTGGAAATTAGACTAGTTAGGGGTTACCACGCTTGAAGAGCGCGATACCAGTGCTCAAGCGTTCAGTAGAGCCTACTTGATGATAGAGAAATTTTTAGTCCAAGTGTATTTCAGTGTGATACAGCAGCGTCTAAGTATGATATTGTAGGGTGCTAGGGTAAGTCGGGAGCACTGCTACTTTTGGGCTTGGCAGGCCTTTCATTCTATCATACTTTTTTTTGGCCCAATAACCATGCCCCTATCGTATGTGAATCGCCAAATTTCCACTGTGGCTGCTACCAATACGAGCAGTTCGCCTCTACCATATCTGTAGCGCCGTAGCCTTGTGAGGGCACAATACCAGGAAGGTAGCTTTTTATAACTAATGCTCGGGGAGGAGTGAAAGAATATCAGTTTGTGAATAGAAGCGCCATGAAATATTATTCTGTAGATAGAACAGACACTGCGAAGTACTTGATATAACAGAAGCTAGGAGCGTTGACATTTCTTGGCAGACTAGAGGATGACGCAGCAGTAGCTATTTGAGGCATGGTGGCACATAATTGAACTCCGGGATAATTTTATTTGGTTGCACAGCTACGGTTCTCGTACCGTAGGCATCCTTTACTACTTCATCCCTGACCACAATTCATCAACACAGTTCCACTGACTGACATATCGTTCAAATAGTTACAATAAACAAATTTCTCCGTCTCTCTTGTTGCCTTTAGTCTACGGCCTTTCTTTTAAGAAAGATTCCGGGGTATCCCTAAACGGACGCATCCCCGAAATAAGCCCCTCGATACCGCTCTCTACCGCCCTCCAGGAGCTCTGAAGTCCGACATCAAGACCACTGCAACAATCACCACTCCTTTGCGAGAATAGTTATTCCCTAATTTTAAGTTTATGGCGGCGATATGGGCGGGTACCCCAAAGATTAGAGGCCCATCGGACCCAGTTCGCATGGTGTTGTTGACTGTGTGGTTCGTTTGCCCATTATAACTTGATCCCCTTTTGCGATCACCGGAGTACATGGACTTCTAGAAACCTACAAACTACGTTGTGAACTGCGCTGATGTATCATCTGCCCTTCATAGCCTTTCCGGAGTTCAGGTAGCTTTCCTCGTCTAACATTCAGCGCGGGTGGAACAGTATTTCCTGAAATTGAGGCTTAAGTTAGGTGCTAATCGTGCTGGAATATATAGCTTGTATGGGGCATCGAAATGGCCTGTATGCACCCAGCAATTGCTCTTGTGCTTTTAGTGGTTTGCTGAATTCTCCTCTTTGTTCCAGACTGCACGCCTTATCTACTATCGCTTGGTCTCACAAAATCGCTAATGAGCCTGGTATGGAACATTGGCCCTCTGTCAGGCCTGATAACCCAGCCAATTGTCGGCGTCATTGCGGATAGGTCTCGCTCACGTTTTGGTATGGCCTGGGATCTCTGCGGAACTGTGACTAAATACTGATTGGGCAAAAAAGGAAGGAGACGCCCGGTTATGGTGGTTGGAGCTGCCGCTACTGCAATGGCATTAATTTCGCTAGGTTGGGCAAAGGAGATTGTTGGATTATTCTTTTCGCCCGGAGAAACGGTTTGCCCCTAGCCACGCCGAAGTTGTCAATCGTTCACGCAGAGGAGGAACTAACAAACAATAGGCAAACACGTGCACGATTCTCCTTGCGATTCTGTCGATATATTTGGTAGATTTCGCTATTAATGCTGGTAGGTTATCCTGCATTTTTCACATGAGACATCGGTGGTAATTGCCATTTATAGTCCAAGCTTGCTGTAGAGCTCTCATCGTTGATACACTGCCCGCTCCTCAGCAACAGCACGGGAATGCTTGGGGTAAGCCCTTGATATAATCCTGGTGTCGCCAAAGCTAACGATGTGATAGCTAGTAGAATGATTGCGGTAGGCAACATTGCTGGTTACTTTGCGTATGCAGAAGCCCGCAAAATTGGCCGTCATTAGGAAGCTAAGAAAGATCTTTAGGGGTACAATTGACCTCGTGTCAATCTTTGGTGCTAGTATCGGCGATACCCAGTTCAAACAGCTGATGGTACTTGCTTCTATTTTGCTCATGTCTTGCATTCTTATAACTTGCATTTCTGTAGAAGAGCGAGTGCTCATAACTCGAAGGTATACTAGCCAATGGGAATTCAATTTCGTGGTGCTGATCATGAACCCCCAGGGAATCTGATGAAGGTTCGGGCGTGCTTCAAGTTTTTGCCCTCATCTGGAAGACGATGTGGCATCTCCCGACTGGGATATGGGATATGTGTGTGGTTCTTTTCTGGGCCTGGATAGGTATTCCACCCATACTGTACACAGTGCGCAGCATGACGGAGTTTGGATTGTATAAGCTGATATGCCCGAAGGCTGGTTTCCTTTCATGGTCTATAGTACGACATTTGTGGCCGAAGTTCTTAAGCGCTATGACACAGCGGCCCAGGAGCACCTTGAGACTTCTGACGACGTTCTTGGCGACGTTGCTAGAGTGGGAAGTATGGCACTGGTTCTATTCTCCTGTGTGTCCTTGGCCGCCTCGGTTCTATTACCGTGGGTGGTAGACTCGCCAGAATCAAGAAAGCATGTCAAAAAGCACCTTGTGCCAACAAACTCTTTGGAACAGTTCTCCCAAAAGATCGCGCCTTATAAGCCCAACCTAACCAACACATGGATATTTGGTCATATTACTTACGCAGTTCTCATGTTCGCAACGATATTCATTGGGAGGGTGAGCTCTGCAACATTCTGTGTCGCGTTTAGCGGAGTGTGAGTTACCTGATGCTCTATGCCTTATTTTGGCCAACTTTTTCTCACGAATCCCTAGGTCTTGGGCATTGATGACATGGGTAACTGGGACAAAGGCATCCGATTCTGATTTCCTTACTGATATCTCCCTATAGGCACCTTTTAGTATCGTAGGTGAGGAAATTAACAAGCTTAGTGAGCCTTCCGGAACGATACACCGCTCTCACGGTGGCCCCTACGACCCTGTTGCACAACGTGAGTTTGATCACGACGTCCAAGAAATGGAAACGATCAGAGCTTCAATCTCCGCCGATGCCACCCCAATGGTCATTGATCCAGAGGCCCAGTCACACGAGTCAAGTGACCTTGCGGGCGTATAGTGAGTTACCTCTTCTGGACAATATCATAGCTAGCCCGCCAGGCACTAACGAACTACAGTCTTGGGATCATGAATGTGTTTTCATGTCTTCCCCAATTCGTGAGCTCTTTCATATCTTTCGTTGTATTCTCCATTCTTGAGCCAGGAAAAAGCCCTGAGTTCTCCGAAGGAGGAAGTTCTGAGGCACCGACCTATGGGATAAACGCCATTGCGGTTTGTATGGGCATTGGAGGAATCGCCACTCTAGTGGCTGCACACTTCACTACAAGGTTTAGGGATCGTTGAGTTGGTATGTCTGTTGCCAGCGTCGTGACGAATGTGCTATACATTACTCCCCATTTCTCTGGGCGAGCTTGTGGGATGTTGTAACAAAATAGAATACCATGGGTGTTTGGGATAAGCTATGGGTGGAATATTTATTCAATCAAATCGGTTTCTCAGAGGCTTTGCAGGAGCACGGTCACATCAGCATGGGCGGGTACAATATTTCATAGTTATAATAAGCGACGAGTGAGAAGACATGATAGGAAAGAGTATGTGTCCGAACCACCTCTACTCGTAGATTACGCAGCACAAAAGCAACCTAAAACTGTATAAAGAGGTCCACACACCATAGATAGAGCGGGTGAATGAGCAAGCCGTTTGGTGGGGGTTCCCATACGTTACGTAACCGTCTTGCGAGAAGTTCAATCGAGCTTAGACCAAAGAGCCCGAGCACGACGACGGGGCTCAAAATTTTCCTCTTAAGCCCCACTACTAACACTCCACCCCACCTTCGGGTCCGGCAACGCAACTAAGCAAACCGACAGTTCTCCTTTCCTCACTTTCCCCCTCCTCCTCGGAGCTCTATAATATAGAGGTATATTGTAGGAACATCTGCGTTCCCACCACACAAAACTTACAAGTGGCAGAGAGGGGCGGAAGGAGCGAACTCCAAATGATTACCATCAGTAAGTTTCTGTGCCATGCAATGAACCCCCGCACTCTACAGATATAAATAAATAAATAACTAATACTCAACACAGGAGTCCCCTGTTCCTCCGCAAACATTGGTCTATTCCGATCCCTTTACCATCCCGCCCCACAATTGCACGCTATAGGCACCGTAACTGACAGCCGGCCGCAGGTCCCGGCTTCGACGTTGTCGGCCTCTCCCTCTCCATATGGCTAAGCCTCCAGGTCAATATCACTACCACCACCGATACAGCCACCCTCACATACCCCCTAAACTGCAAAATCACCTACGAGGGCGAAGGCAACTCTCATGTCCCACTAGCCGCTGATGAAAACCTCATAACCCGCACAGCACTATACGTCCTCAAATGCCACGGCCAACGCACATTCCCACCGACTACACATATCCATGTTGTCAACCCTATCCCCCTCGGCCGCGGCTTGGGTTCTTCCGGCGCTGCAGTCGTAGCAGGTGTTCTCCTCGCCAACTCTGTTGGCAAATTGGGTCTCAGCAAGGACCGCATGATGGATTACTGCCTCATGATCGAGCGGCATCCGGATAACGTCATGGCGGCCATGATGGGCGGGTTCGTGGGCAGTTACCTCAGGGAGTTGGATCCCGCCGATACGGAGAGGAAGGAAATCCCCCTTGCAGAAGTGTTGCCAGAACCAGCGGGCGGGGTGGATACCGGGTTGAGGCCCCCCGAGCCTCCCCTCGGGATTGGACATTATATCAAGTTTGGCTGGGCCAAGGAGATTAAGGCTGTTGCTATAATTCCAGATTTCGAGGTCCCGACCGCCACAGCTAGGGGGGTTTTGCCCAATGTTTATCCTAGGAAAGACATGGTTTGTCTCACCCATAACTAGGGCTCTTGAGATGAAGAGAGGTGAGCTAACGGGAGAAATAGATATTCAACCTACAAAGGCTCGCGGTCCTAACCACTGCACTAACCCGCTCCCCTCCAGACGCGGAATTGATCTTCCAAGCAATGCAAGATAAAGTTCATCAGCCGTACCGCAAGAACCTTGTACCCCTCCTGTTCCTTCTCTCATTTCACCTACTGACGACCCCCGCTAGGTCCCAGGACTCCCAGAAATCCTCGCCTCTGTGACTCCTCAATCCCACCCGGGCCTCTTGGGAATCTGCCTCTCCGGTGCGGGACCTACAATATTGGCATTGGCAACCCACAATTTTGAACATATCGCGGAGATGATCATGACCAAGTTCAAGCAGGAGGGCATCACTTGTAGATATGAGTTGCTCGAGCCCGCGTACGAGGGGGCACAGGTTATTGAATCTTGATCCCCAAAGTTTCTGTCTATTTACAAACGTTGATAGGTGGGGTAGACAGAAGGGAGCTATATATAAAAATAAAATAAAAACGTGGGGTGATAGATTTTTGTCCCCTCCATTATTTTGCTGTTGACTATGAATACCTTATTCTTCCACTGATGATTGCAGGCAGTTGGGATATGGTATAGAAATGTGATACTTCAATTAGCAGGTGCAACGTGGAGCAAGTATAATCCATGATTTGAAAAACGTCCCGAATAATCCTTGGGCAGACATTCGCAGCACATTACATTGTCCTCCAATTGCCTGTTAAAAAGAAGGGAAAAAATAGCAGAAAGGCAGAAAATCCATAGCAGGCTCATGAGATCAAGCGCACCTCTAAAATACAATCGTGAAAACCTATATCACAGTAAACCCAGCAAATTCCGTTGAGTCTATCTATTGAACTAACTAACCTTTAGCCAACACCTCCGAAATTCTCAATGCAAGATCTAAGATCTGCAAATGTTCATCAGACCCATCCACTAAACGCTTATCCACCTCAGAGAATATAAGGACGATATCGTTCTTCTGCTCAGCGGTGATTATATCGTTGAACACGAGCTTGTTGTATAGCTTCGAAGCACTATCAGTTTTGTTTCGTGTCATTGGGGGGGGGATTGGAAACATAATAATACCTGCAAAACCACCTGCCCGGCGCTCCAGCCATCTGCAACAATGTTCCGGACTAGCACTGAGATGTCAGAGTATGCGCTTTTGCCCTTCTTGGGCTCGCATGCTGCTAATAGGTCATCTATTGTCTGGTCGGGTATTACTCCTGCAATTTCTTGGATGGACCTGACAGTGATCTTCTTGCTGTCCAGGACAAGTTTGGGGTCGCCCTCATCGCCATCGTCCTCCTCATCCTCCATCTCTTCGTCTCCCTCACTGTCGACCTTCCCAGGCTTAGGCTGGATGATCGGATTATGCAGCCTAGCCGCAGACTGCAAGTAGGTGATAGCCTTCCTTAAATCCCCTTCGGAGACCTTAATCAATGCATCAATGACCCCATCTTCATACTCCACGCTCTCCGTCCTGGCGATTTCCTCCAGCCTCAACCTCGAATTCTCCTCGTCCAGCGGCTTGAATCGGAACTTGGAGCATCTCGAGGCAAGTGGATCAATAATCCTCGTCACATAGTTGCAGATTAAGCAGAACCTAGTGATCTTGCTGTATGTCTCCATGGTTCGCCTGAGGGCGGATTGGGCATCCTGGGTCATTGAGTCGGCTTCGTCCAAGATGATGATTTTGTAAGGGGGGCATGGGTAGCTGGAGGATTGGGTAGAGCTGGCGGTGGAAACGGTGATTCGGGCGAAGTTTTTGACCTTTTCGCGAACGATGGAGATACCGCGCTCGTCGGAAGCGTTGAGTTCGAGGACTCGGCTCTTCATTAATTCGGGCCTGGAAGGGGATGCCGTTAGAATACCTATGACTCGTAGAATTATGAAGGAGATTCTCACCCGTAGAGCTCTTTTGCTAGAGCGAGGACTGTGGAGGTTTTCCCGGTACCTGGGGGGCCGTAGAAGAGCATGTGAGGAAGCTAATTATTCCAAAGGTTAGCTGATTGAATACCATATCAAGCGTTTCCGGTGGACAAACATTGGAGGATCGTAGAGTGCGTTTGAGGACAGAGATAGTATGGTCCTGAGCAGAGACTTCGCTAAGGCTTTTAGGACGGCTGCGTAACAATTGAATACCGTCAATCGACTTGAATCAGAGGGAATAGTCAAAGTAAGGAACCCACTATTTTTCAACCCAAGGAACTGGTCTATTAGGGTCTTTTGCTTTTGTTGAAGGGGTGGCTGAACTCTGTGCAGCGGCTGCAGCAGCTCTACGGCCCGCTACGTCAAAGAAGGAAGCCATGGTCAAAGATTGGGTATAGATGAAAGAGGGTTTGAATACTAAAGGAAAGGGTGGGGAGGAGAGGTGGTTGACGAACAGCAATGAAAGTGATAAGCAGATACTCGGGAAACGCGTTTTCTCGATTGCATATCGCGTTCTGGTCATGTCACCTAACCCTAAATGTGCAACACCTAGTCTTAAATTGGTGTCTTGACGCAACCTCTTCTAATTGCGGGCATGCGACAATAGCAGCCAGGGGAATTGGGAGTCAAGGCTGAAAATATTTCTGCGGAAACACTATTTCCTGGGGCCCGAGCTCAATCACTGATAGACTACCCCTCATCTCTTACTCAAGGAACCATAAGAAACTCCTGAACTATTCCGGCAGTCGATCACTGGTCTGTTACTGCTGACAAAAACTAAACTGGTCTCGTGGAACATTTATTATATTCGATAACGCTATTCAGTAAAACGTCCCCCTTCAGCAGCTTTGCCGCACAGTAAACAGACCGACAAGCTAGCAACCGACAGCCCCACCACCTCCACCGGTCCTCCTCCAGGAAAAATATTTCACCAAAGCTGCCCTCTGTCCCTCATACAGAGTGTCTTCCCCCTTCATATGATTCAATGAGCGATGCTGGAGACCGACAGCCCCCTGCTGACACCCAACTGGAGGAGGAGGGCCAGGAACGAAATCACGACCGCTATTTCAAGATTCTATGTTACAAACGATCAGAGTTCCTCGACCACTTGTGGCGGAATTTAGATCGGATCACTTATTGTTACTTCGGCTATCTGTATTATCTAGAGTAAGTCTGTCAATTCTCTCATCCTCCGGCTGTTTTTCCAGATCAAGCGTGAGTTGACCGGGCGCCTGGGGCAATAGCTGTAGCTTTTTTAGGTTCTTTCTTCGATGCGCCATTCAGATGAACTACCTCACTCCGAAGCCTATGGGCCTTCCTATAGTGCCGCAGAAGAGGTCGGATATCATTGCTTTGTTTGGCTCCGGGGGTTTTTGTTTCCTCTGGCATGTCATCGCATCTGCCCCGAGCGCTGGGGAGCTCACGAACGGCTATCTGCACGGCGGGCTGATAATAGATTTTATTGGGCAAGGTAAACTCAGGTTTCTTGCCCCTGCGAGTGATTCTCTTTCTAATTTCGGTGCTTGCAGAGGGCCCAATATCGAAATGGCGGCTGGTATATCTGGATTGCGCCATACTATTCCTACAACTAGTGATGCTCACAGTCATCGCTGTGAAACACGACCACGATGCTAAGAGTGTCCGGATCGAAGAAGGCCGACAGCCACCACAAGACCTAGACAGCGAAGAGCGAGGGCAGACTCGAAGATATTCAGTCTCTTCACAAGAGAGCTCTAGTGGGGAAAGTGCACGAGCGCAGGGAGATGAAGAAGCCGTATTAATGAACGGAGATGAGCCTGTTGCCGGCTCAGCGGAGACAAACATGCAGAAAAGGACCTTTGAGATATCCTCTGGGGAGTACTTGATCGCAAAGATTGATATTGTAGAACATGTCAAGAAGCAATGGAACAAGGGCGCCACAGCCGCGACCGGTGCGTCCTCTATACCTCACTTAAGGCCGACATGAGTTTTGGGATTGATAGAAGGATATCAGATGGCGCTTCTATTGTGCTTTGCGTTCGCTTCTAGGAAGTACTTTTTGCTTTCGAAATGTATATCTAATCCTTGTCATGGCGTTTGGTGTGAGCGACGGAAGGCTTGGGTATTGAAGGGTCAGAACTCTCTAAACAGAGGGATACATAATCTCCGTTACTGTAATGTACAATAGGTTAGAATAATCACTACTGCGATGGAATCGCTCTGATAAGCAGCCGACCTCTTGTTTGGCATTGGCAAGTAAGATTAATCTTCAGAGAATTATGGGTAAACCTCCCAGCCAAAGTAGGTGTAGTTACAGACCCCGGAAAATACCGTACGAATGCAACCGCTATGCACACAGTAAAATCGAATTGATTAAGTAATCGAAGCTATTTCACCAATAGCCCTCACTGTGGAAAGCAGCAGGGGAGCGGATCATCCAGCCCAACTCCCTAGTTAACACCACAAACGATAAATTCCGTGACTGCTCTGGCCAAGTCCCACCACGCACACCCACACAAACACACGAATAATCGTGAAATTAACGACGAACACCACTCAACGACAACGACCCCCGCCCACACCGTTAATAATAACCGAACAGCTCCCAAGCAGTAAGCGACTTTACCTCCTCCTCAATTTTAAATTTTTCTTTCCCAGCAAAGGCAAGAAGGGCAGTGTTGACCTGGATTTTTTTTGATTGATTGGATAAGACATAAAATGCCTGAATCAAGCCATAGACGTGAGTCCCACCCTTTTACTTGAGAAATGAGTACTTTTAGATGCTTTTTGCTAACTGGGATTCAGTCTACGTTAAGGTGAGAAATCATGGTTTTTTTGCTACTTCCGCTCCTTTTCTTTGTACAGTCGGTGCGAAATTTTGGTGCTTTGGCATTGTGGTGGTGGTGGGGTTGTGTTTGGCTAGGTCACGGGTTCGATCTGGGAGAACGGCTGGGAGTATGAATTGCTAGAGAGGGTTCTATGGGGGACTAAAGCCCGGACGAATTGACGGAGGGAATAATGTTTGCTTGTGTGGATAGGACTAGAAGCTGATTTGTGCCCGGAGGAAATAGGCAAGACATCTCTCTTACCAGAGGGGAAAGCGCAACACCAACCCCAACACTTCCCTCGTCAAGATTGAGGGCGTAGACAGCCCCCAAGATGCTTCCTTCTACTTAGGTTTGTTAGGCCCGACATTTCGTAGCTTTTAGCGTCCGTTAACAGTTCGGGGCTGCAGGAAAGAAGATTGCGTTCGTCTATAGAGCCTCGCGTGAGGTCCGTGGATCTAAGATCAGGGTAAATCCACCCAATGCGATCTAATAGTGAGCCCATAAGCTGATTTATTTGAAGGTCATCTGGGGAAAAGTTACCAGGCCGCACGGAAACAGTGGGGTTGTTCGCGCTAAGTAATACCCCTCTGCTTCTCACAGATTTACTACCTCGAGGGGCAGTAACTGATGCCGGTAATCACCTAGATTCCGCCACAACCTCCCCCCTAAGTCTTTCGGAGCTAGCCTTCGTATTATGCTATATCCTTCCAACATTTAAATGTGTTGCGTTCTGTTAGGTGGAGGGGCCCAATAAAAAACGTTTGACTTGTATGATCTTTTTTTCCTCTTTTTCTTTCATCTTTTCTGGAAGGGAATGTTTTTTCCTCGGCGCAAAAAAAGGCCATGGTAAGGCTCGGTGTTTGGACACTTGCCCAAACAAAATAATAGAATTCCTGCGATCGGGTCTCAATTTGGGAATACGGTCGATGCGATTGCATTAGTTCTATACGTACCTTTTCCCTTTGGTTTTACGTGGACCTCCGTGTCCGGGAGATTTTGGCCTGCAGAGAACCGAAATTATGTGCTCATATATTGAAAAAGAGAGAAGCCCGATGCAATAAAACCGCCCATCCAGCCCAAGGTCGAATGGTACTTTAAATATCCTAACACAGCAAAACTCGATCGCCGAACGTGTTTATTTTTCAGACCCCTTTAGCCCCATCCTCACCCTCACCCTCATCCCAATCCCCACTTCCCC
>QOVD01004043.1:0-19950 GCA_003521225.1 Tuber microsphaerosporum | reverse complement strand
CTGGTGACTCATACCCTTGAGTCACATGATTTCATAACTCGTATCTAGTCATGTGTGAAATCCATCAGCTGACTTCCAACAAGTCAGCTGCGCCACATACCTAACCCAATCATAATCCAAATAATAAGTCATTTGCGCAACTCGTGTCACATGAGTAAAACCCATGACCTGTAACGCGAGTCATGTGCAAAATGCATAAGTCATATGACTACAATCGTGCGTCTTGTGAAAACATCAACCAATAACATAATAACCATGACATCCCAAGTGCGAGTCATGTGAAACAAATGACCAACCTATGACTCATAACCATGAGTCATGTGAGACCAAGTTCCTTGCTTAGTCAGGTTTGTGACACCTTAGTGTTTAGGCCATTTAAACATCACTGATGTGCGACGACTAGAAGAGTTAGTGACTGGAGTTAAAATTAATTCCACCAAAACTGTTACCTCTGTTTGCTCAGCTTGCCTTCATGGGAAACAGCAATGTTCCTTCAACCGAAAGCATCACTCATCACACGTACTTGAGGAACTCACCCTAGTTCACTCCGACTCCTGTGGACCTCTCTCAGTTCCATCTAATACTGGGGCACGCTACTTCAGTCTCTAGATACATGATTCTACGTGCATGGTCTGCTGTTACTTCTTAAAGCACAAGTCACCTCTAGAGGTATTAGAAATATTTCAGATTTTTAAGGTACTGGTCAAGAAGCACTCAAGGAAGTTCATCCTTCGCTTGCGCTGTGAGAATGATCGCGGAGAATATGATAATCAGGCATTTCAAAAGTACCATATTTCCTAAGGAATAACCTGTGAACCATCAGCCCCATACAGATTGCACCAAAATGGTAGTAGTGAACGTATGATTCGAACGATCATGCCGCGTGTACTTATGATCCTTCTCGAATCTCAACTGGAACATCAATTCTGGGCACAAGCCTTCAACACCGCCATTTACCTCCATTATCGAAGTCATACCAGAGCCTTGGCAGGGATTACACCCTATCAGTCCTGGCATGGCACCAAACAACCATTCGAACACCTATGACACTTTGGCTGCAATGCTTATGTCTACGTCCCTCTGCAGCGACAAAAGAAGCTGGATGCAAAGTCGCGACTTTGCATCCATCCCGGGTATGTCCATAATACTACGAAATTGTGGCGTCGGTGGGATCTCCCTAGCAGCTGACTTATACCGTTTGCCGATCTGATGTTTGATGAAAGTACTTTTCGTAGCCGAAGTCGCACACACTCCTTAACCAATTTGAGTACATTATTACCTAATGAGAGTGACTACACTGCCGGCAGTGAAGCCATTCTACCCTCTAGTACGATGCTAGGTATACCGGAAGAGCAGGCTCTCCCCAGCTTGGAAGGCGATAACACCTCATGTGGGCAGTTTTCTGAAATCTTGTAGTATAGGATCGCTGATTCCGATATCCCCATTCCTGGTACTCAGACCAAAGACTCAGCTCAGCCCATGGGAAGGAGCATGGTAAGGTCCATAACTTCGAATTGTATCCCATCAGAGGAATGAGAGACCACAACTTCTCATAGTGTGGCTCCTGGTGGGCAATCAACTTCCAGCTCTACGCAAGTCCGAGAGAGCTCGGAAGCCTTCCTTCTGGTTACGGGATAGTGTCACTTACGCAGTACGGGCAAGTGAGCATGCGGAACCCCCGACTTATCAAGAAGCCTTAAAGCTGCCGCAATCAAGAAAGTAGGAGCTTGCCATTCGCAACGAGTTTAAATCTCATGCAGAAAAAGGTACCTGGGAGCTTGCTGAGCTCACTCCAGGGAAGCATGATATCACCTGTAACCAGTACAGGTACCTGAGTTACTATGTTTTATGTTTGGTTTTGAGGATCATTTGATACTCAGTATGTTTTAGGTTTGGTTTCGAGTATTAGTTGATACTCAGTATGTTTTATGTTTGGTTTTGAGTATCGTTTTATACTCAATGTTTTATGCTTGTTTTTGTTTGGTTTTGAGTATCATTTGATACTTATTATGTATTAGGTTTGATACCTAAGAAGTTTCAAGTCTGCCACTTTCGAAGCCTTATTGTTTTGTTAAACAAGGCACCGGATTGCCTGACAAGTGTATTTAAGACCTGCTATTCTCCAGACTTAGAGAAGGCAGACTTCAACAGACCAAGTTTTCAATATACTTAGTTGAACAGTTACTTCCTCAGTTCGCTTCAAGAATCTTTAGTATTCACTTAGGTTTACATATGCCTACTATTAGACTCTACTTAGTAGTTGCAATATAGTAAGAAGATTGTTACTACAACTTAGTCTAAGCCTCCAGTACTTTGTCTCGCTAGATACGACACTTTGGTATAGAGACAGTATCGTTATCCTATTGATATACGGCACCACCCTGTGAGGCCGTTACATCATCTGCAAATAGGTATTCCGGCTAAAGATAAATGCAGATAGGTCTATGCGTTATAACACTCATCTAGTAAATCGTGGATTCGAGCAAGTATCGGGTATTGACTTTCACAAGACTTTCACCCCTTTAGCCATGTTTGTTACCGTTCGAGTCCTCCTAGCTCTGGCTACATACTATGATTGGAAAGTGGAGCAGATCGATGTTCAAACAGCCTTCCTGCATTCAGTTCTCAAAGAAGAGGTATTTATGGCAATACAAGAGGGGTATTCTGAGTATTCAGATATGCCAGCTCCACATTGCATGTATCCTGTACTATGCCTCTTAAAAGCCCTCTACAGTCTTAAGCAAGCACCCCGTGCCTGGTACGAGGATATTAATAAGTTCTTTATGAACTCTGCAATAACACAGTCAAGCAAAGATCATAGCTTATACTTCTCCGATAATCTGATAGTACTTCTCTATGTTGATGACTTACTCCTATTTGCCAAAGATATGTTGGCTATTGAAAGGATGAAAGAGAAACTCTTTACAGCTTACCATATGACTGACTTTGGGCCTATAACCTAATTTCTTGGACTGCAGATTATCCGAGTTTGTACTCAACACAGAATTGATCTTCACTAGGTACCATTTTTTCGTTCCATTCTTGCCCGCTTTCAGAGGTGCGAATGCCAAGCAATATCAACTCTCATGGAAGCAATTACCTACCTACCCCCATGATCCGATGATGCTGATATCAACAATTGTCCTGAATACCAATTGAAATAGGTAGTATTATGTACGGTATGCTGGGAACTTGGCCTGATCTGCCTGACATGATATTCACCCAGAGCAAACATAATTACCGACCCACTCGGTCTCATCATATTGCACTTCAGCGTGTATTCCGTTATTTACAACACACACAAGATACGACGATATACTACCAAGGCATATGTCAGAAAGAACCGGTGATTGCAAAAATTAGTGGCTACGCCGACTCCGAATGGGCTGGGGATAGAGATGATCGGAGATCAACTGCTGGTTATGTATTTTGACTCTGTGGTGGAGCGATATTGTAACGATCCTTCTCTCCGGGCGATAATTGCACCAGGTAACAACTCCGAGATTCTCGCGCACTACTTTGATAGCCAAACACACTTGCTCCTATTGTGTAGTCGAGAACTCGCTAAGAGACACTTCTCTTTATTCGCCTGGAATCATGAGAGTAAAGATAACTTGAATTGATAGTATAAGAAAGTACTTAGAGGGTTGCGTGAGGAACTAACTACTCGTCGGTTTTTTTTTTTTTTTTGTTTTTTTATCAACTTGCATTTGTTTAACAACTACCGGGTACAAAACAGGCGTGCATCATCAGATTTGGACAAGAAAAAACTCCGATCAAACCTGGCGCCAGTGGAAAAAGCCATCATCCCAAGACCGTCTGGTATGGGCCCAACGGCACGATCCCGCAGACAAGAGAGAAGAACAAAATCGGCTGGCCGGAGCGGACGACAAAGTAAATCCCCAAAACCCTACAGGCAGGAAACAACAGGAAAACCACTCGCCATAAACTCCTACTCCCTAAAAAAATAAAAACCCTGCCTAAGCAGCACAACAAGGAGAGAAACGTCTAACCAATAGAAATAAAAGGAAAGACAAACTAGGAGAAGCCATGAGAAAGAAAACCCAACCGAGACACAGAGTAAACACTACACTAACATCCCGGAAAGGGGCTGGCCATCACCCTTGAGTCGTAAACGAGGGGCAATTAAAACACGAAAGAAGCCAGCAGAAATTACATCGCACCAAGGCTAACCGTCGTTCAAGGAAGCGGTGCAATACCAGGAACAATCATAACCAAGGCATGCGACCTTGGGCAGCGGCAGGGGGGCGAGTGGAGCCACCAGGCAGAGAGGATGCCAGCCGAAGGAATGACCCAAGCCGACCGTGTAAGCGAGGGCGAGGGAGGGACAAGGGGGTGGCTGTAACCGGGCCACGGGACGAGACGACCGAACAAGGAGAGGAGGTGGAAGGCAAAACAACTCGCTAGAAACAACCGACAAACAGGCCATGCTAGAGAGATTTCGGACCGCGAGAACGACAGCGGGTACCTCGAAGTTACTGACCGAAGCTTTCCCCAACGAGGGACCAGCCATAGAACCAAGGGTGTACTTTCACCAAGGTCCAGACACCATAACGCCGACCGTAAGCGTAGAAAGGAGCAGAGCCGACCGGGGCGGTCGCTAAGCGAGGATTGCGACCGTGGGACGAGGGGGTGGGTGACAGGAGCCTTCAAACAACTTCTAGGAAAACGCTTTCTCAAGGCGAGGCCATAATACAAGAGGAAGAAGGTAGTGTCGTCATCCTCCTAGGCAGCTAGGCCATCACAGGAGAGGAGAGGGAGAGGGCGGAGTTGACGATGATACCTCATGGTGTTGAGATTTCCATCGCCGGAGGTGGAGAGGAGATCGTTCGTGACTAACTACTCGTCGGTTTTTTGTTTTTTTTTTTTTTTTTTATCTCAAATGCTATTGTTTTCAACTACTGGGGTACAAAGACAGCGTGCATCATCAGATATGGCCAACAAAAACCCCACGATCCAACCTGGGGCCAGTGGAAAAAGCCATCATCCCAAGACCCTCTGGTGTGGGCCCAACCGCACGATCTCGCAGACAAGAGAGAAAAACAAAGCCAGCTAAGAGGACGACAAAGTAAATCCCCAAAACCCTACAAGCAGGAAACAACAGGAAAACCACTTGCCATAACCTCCTACCCCCTAAAAACAAAACCCTGCCTAAGCAGCACAACAAGGAGCGGAACGTGCCACCAATACAAACGAAAGGAAACACAAACAAGAGGAACCCATGAGAAAGAAAACCCAAACAAGCCATAGAGTAAACACTAGACTAAAGAACTCGAACGGGGGCCGGTCATCAACCATTATAATATGGAGGCAATCAAAACACGAAAGAAACCAGCAGAAATTACATCGCCCCAAGGCCAACGGTCGCTCAAGGAGGCGGTGCAATACCAGGAACAGTCGTAACCGAGGCATGAGACCGTGGGCAGCCACAGGGAGGCGAGTGGAGCCACCAGGCAGAGAGGATGCCAGCCGAAAGAATGAGCCAAGCCGACCATGTAAGCGAGGGCGAGGGAGGAACAAGGGGGTGGCTGTAACCGGACCATGGGACGAAGCGACCGGGAGAGGAGAGGGGGTGGAAGGCAAACAACTCGCTAGAAACAACCGACAAACAGGCCATGCTCGAGCGATTTCGGACCGAGAGGACGACAGCGAGTACCGCGAAGTTACTGACCGAAGCTTTCCCCAGCGAGGGACAAGCCGTAGAACCAAGGGCGTACTTGCACCAAGGTCCGGACACCGTAACGCCGACCGTAAACGTAGAAAGGAGTAAAGCCGACCGGGACGACCGCGAGACGAGGGGGTGGATGAGAAGAGCCTTCAAACAACTTCTAGGACAAAGCTTTCTCAAGGCGAGGCCATAATAGAAGAGGAAGAAGGTAGTGCCGTCACCCTCCTAGGCAACGAGGCCATCAAAGGAGAGGAGAGGGGGAGGGTGGAGTTGACGATGATTTCTCATGGTGTTGAGATTTCAATCGCCGGAGGTGTAGAGGAGATCGTTCGTGACTAACTACTCGTCGGTCATGGCCCCCTTATATCGGCGTTCCTCCCACAACCCTAACCCTGGTGACTCATACCTCTGAGTCACACGACCTCATGACTTCGTAACAACTCATGTGCGACATCCATCAGCTGACTTCTAACATGTCAACTGCGCAACATACCCAAACCAATCACAATCCAAATAACAAGTCATGTGCGCAACTCGCGTCACATGAGTAAAACCCATGACTCTTAATGTGAGTCATGTGCAAAAGTTCATAAATCATATGACCACAATCGTAGTCATGTGCAAAACATCAACCAATAACATTATAACGATGACATCCCAAGTGCGAGTCATGCGAAACCAATCACAAACCTATGACGCATTACCATGGGTCATGTGAAACCATATTCCTTGCTTAGTCAGGTTTGTGACATTAGCTCCCTTCTCCCCTAGTATCGGTCCCTCAATGCTTAATACTCAAATTGCAACAACCTTTCTCCCATACGTTTGATATGTCTTTTCAAACGTCTGTTGCTGCTTTGTTCGTTCCTCCACTCTGACTTCATCATCCTCAACATGTTGTGTCCTACTTCGATTCATCCAAGTTGGTCCGCGATTGTTTTTTGCTCGTAACGGATCGTTTCGTCTTGTAGTCGTATCATGTCTTCGAGCTGTGCCTTTCGTTGGATTAGGCTTTCGATTTGCCTATGCAGCCTGTTGGCTTCTGGAGCGGTTCCTTCTCTTTCCCTTCTCTCCTCCTCTTCTTTCTCGCCACTCTCCTTCTCATGCCGGCTCCTCACGGCTTCTCTTCTATTCCTTACCCCTTGGTCTTTTCTGCTCAACTGTTCTTGAGCTCCCCCGGGTCTGGGATAATATCCCGCATCGACTTTTTCTTTTTTATGGCACGTGCAATTGTCTTTAAAGCATGCGTCCCAAGTATAGATCTATGGGTGAGATCTTCGCTTTGGTCTTGCCGCAGGAGGAGGAGGAGGAGGTGCTGCCGATTCATACGGCGTTTCGTAGTATACCATTTGACTGGTACTATGTCTTCTTGTTTTTCAAGGGAACCAATTCCATCCTTGTTTTTCGCCGATGTGGACTTGACATTGGTCGTCAAAACAGCCCGTCCACGATAGGCTGATATACTTGTTTTGCTCCATGTTCTGCTTTACCTCCAGCTGTTCTTCGTTCAGCTCCGATTCTGGTGGCCCCGAGGATGGGGGGCTAGTAAGCGGAAATGGGCCGAAGCTGCGATTGCCGTAATCGCCCCACCCTTCTTCGTCCTTCAGTGGTGCAGCGGTCGGTTGTGAGGACTCCACTTGTACCCATTCTTGGTTTTCCTGGGTAGCGGGAGTGGAATCGTTGAAATGCCAGCTCGGCATATTCGAAGTTTGCTGCTGGGCACCACGTCGTGTCATGTTCTGGTGAATATCCCGTCCACTTGGCTTGATATTGCAAGTGGTTTCGCTGTACTAGAGAGTCGATGATTTCTTCGAGTTCGTATTCGTTTTCTCTGTCTATCTCAATAGGCGGGGGAGGAGTCTGTATTTGAGAGGGGAATCTTTTTTTTTCGTAGGGTTCGAGAAGTGGGATATGAAATGTGTCGTGTATCTTCATCGAGGGTGGCAGGGGCCAGCTTATAAGCGCTGCTGCCAAGCTTTGCCACTATCTTGAATGGCCCGATTTTCTTGTAATCCAATTTTTTCGATGGCCTCGTGGTCTTGGTGTTGCGTGGCAACAACCAGACTTTGTCTCCTGACTTGAGATTCGGATCGGGTTTTCGGTGTTGATCGTAATATTCTTTTTGTCGTAATTGTGCTGCCACCATCTCGCTTCGTAGTGTGTCGTGTAATTCCCTCATATCATCCGTCGAGATTTTCTTTGTTTGCATCAGATCACCAATTGTTTCATATTTGGGGTTGATTCGGTAGTTTGCATAGAATGGTGTCATCTTGATTGTCTCCTGATATCCATTGTTGTATACAAATTCTGCTAGTGATAATGCCTCATATCAATCGTCTTGTTGGTAGTTGATATAGGCTCATAGGTATTGTTCCAGTATGGCATTGGTTCGTTCTGTTTGTCTGTCTGTCTGCGGATGAAATGCCGTGCTAAATCGTCTTTCAATTCCCATTTTCATTGTGGTGTCCTTTCACAAGTCTGATGTGAATAGGGTGCCTCGTTTGGTTGTAATAGTCCGTACGGTGTATGTCGTACCACTTTCCTTCATCAACATGTGTCGCAATTTTTGACGTATCGTTTGATTGTTTCCCTCATATTTGGCCAATAATATATGCGGCATATGAGCTCGGTAGTTTTCGCCGTTCCTCCGTGTCCTGCCTGTGGATCATCGTGGGGGTTGTAGATAAGGGTGGTCCTGAGCCCTTCGTCGTCTGGTATCCATATTTTTCCTTGATACCATAGGTGTTCGTCCTTCCATTAACATAGTCCAAGTTCTACCACTTTCATTTCCATTTCCTCCTTGTCCAACGCATTCTTGATTTGTTGTATGTATTCGTCCTTCTGGCTCGCTTGTTGTATTTTTCCTTCGTCCATGTCCTGGAATTGCACTAGTTCCAATTCGTTGATTTCCTCCCAATACTGTTCCTTCGGAAGAAGTATTTGAGGGGGGTTGATGAGTCTTGGATCTCCTGCCATTGGTAGGTCTCCCGCTCTTGGGGTGAGTGCATCCGCTTTCCCATTCTCTTTCCCTGGTTGGTAATATATCTTGAAGTCGAACTGACGTATTCGTTGTTCCCATCGTTTTTGTCAGTCATTAAGGTTCTTCGAGGTCATGAAGGTAATCAGATTCTTGTGGTCCGTCATAACTCGTACTTGATGTTGACATCCTTTGATGTATCTTCTCCTTTCTTCTAGGGCTTGTATGACTGCTAATAGTTCTTTGTCGTGGACGTCGTAATTAATTTTGGCGTCTTTCATCGTTTTGGATCGGAATGCAAATGGTCTCCATCTTCCGTCTGGTCCTTGTTGTGATAATATCCCTGAACTGACATATTTCGATGTATCTGTTGCGATTATTGTTGGTCTGATGGGGTCGTAATGGACTAGAACCAGTGACGTGGTGAGTTTCCTTTGTAGTTCTTCGAATGCTTTCTGTTCGACATCTCCCCATTCCCATTTGATGGCTTTCTCGGTAAGCCGGTATAGAGGTTTGCCTGTCCTGCTGAATCCTTCTATAAGACGTCGATAGAAGTTGCAAAAGCCGAGGAAGCAGTGCACTTCCTTAACCTTTGTTGGTGCTGTCCATTCCCATATTGCTTTTGTTTTGATGGGATCTGTCTTGATTCCGTCTTCGTTGATAATAAATCCAAGGTATTCCACTTCTTTTTTGTGGAATTCGCATTTGGAAGGTTTGACCTTCATTCCTGATTCATATATGTCTGCCAAAATGTTGGCGACATCTTTTCGGTGTTGTTCCAAAGTGTCCGAGTATATTAGGACATCGTCCAAATATACTATGCAGCAGATATCGATATATCTTCGAACCGTATTGTTAATCCATCTTTGGAATGCCGCAGGTGTATTGGTTAGCCCAAAGGGCATTACCAGATATTCGTAGGTTCCAAATTTACTTGAGAAAGTCGTTTTCCATTCATCGACTTCCTTGATTCTAACGTTGTGGTAGGCGTTCTTGATATCGAGTTTCGTAAAGTATTTGGCGGTGTTGTGCCTATCCAACGCTTCGCTTATAAGTGATAGCAGATACCGGTCTTTTTTGGTAACTTCGTTAAGCTCTTGGTAATCCACGCAGGGTCGAAGCTTTCCGTCTTTTTTCTTGACGAATAGTATGGGTGAAGCTAAGTCTGTCCATACTTCTCGTTTCCATCCTCTTCCTAGGTTCTGATTGATATATTGTCGTAATTCGTGCAGTTCGTCCCCGCATAGTGGATATATCTTCTTTGTTGGGACTTTTTCTCCATCCTTTAGGTTGATTTCCAGGTCAACTCATGGTCGGTGCAGCGGTAGTCCGGTTTTTTCTTCTTTTTTGAAGACTTCCATCAGGTGATGGTATTCCTTCAGAACTATTTCTTCAACTTCTTTCTGTTCGTTGGCTTTTGTGTTCCTGATAGCCAATTCCGTGCTGATATTTATGGCTTCCAATCTTATCTCATTTTCGATCCAGCTTCTTTTGATAACTCCGATGGTTTCTCCTTTCCGATAGAAGTGGCCGAATGCTTTAGCCGAGATTTCGCTTATCTCGATCCTTTATCCCGACGTGCTAGCTGCCTGGCTAGTGCCCCCCTTGGTTTCCGTGCTGCCGAATCCGTGGTCGCTTCTCGCGGTTTCGTCCAGTGAAGCTACTTCATATAGCTCTCCTGCGTTGATTTTTTCAATAATCAACTGCGCAATTCAATCTCCTTTTCATACCCTGTATTCAGTAGCTCCTTGGTTGACTATTACTACCTTCACTTCTCCCGTATAGTCGGCATCTATAACTCCCGCATTGGTGCTGAGTCTGTGCTTGACTGCGAGACCAGTGCGTGGAGCTATTCGTCCATAAGTGTTGTGAGGTAGCCCAATGGCTATTCGAGTTCCGCTCGTTACCTGCCCTTGGGCTGGTATGCTGACATTCTCAATTGCGTAGAGGTCGCTTCCTGCTGCCTTAACCAATCCCTTCGTAGGCATTCTCGCTTCATTGGTCAGTCGCTTGACCTTGACACGCTTGTCAATGCTGGCCTGGACTTCAGCTAACTTGGTAATCAAGTTTTCTTCCAGGGCTTTCGCTTCTGGTACAGCATACGCAACAGGTGGACTATTCAAACACCATGTTATTCATTGTTCGCTGATGAAAGTAATCTTCTTATTGTTCCAATCGATAGTTGGATTATCGGTTCGTAACCTTTGCATTCCCAAGATGACTTCATGGTTTTGCAAATTTGCCACTTGGAGGGTTGCTAATTCCCTATAGCTATTGATGTCCATAGGTACTTTCACACCATGGGTGACTGGCCCCATGCTGCTTGGCTTCCCATCCGCCAGGTAAATTTCTCTCGGTTTCTGAGCTCGTGTTGTCTGAATGCTGTGCTTCTCGCATATCCCTTGGTCGATAAAATCTTCTGTTGCTCCCGAATCGAGCATTGCGTTGATCGTGACTTCTTCCTTTGTTCCGTGAAGTCTGACCTTTACCATAATGTGATTGTTTTCGTTTTCGAGTGTTTCCGTGTACTTGAGTGCCGTGTAGTAGTTTGCCAAAATGATGGGTTTCCGTTTGGGTCTATCCCTCAGACCATCTCTTACTGGGGGCTTTCTTCATTTCCCAACTGTTCGGGTTCTCTCTCCACTTCCATTTCCTTGATCATGGTTTTGGTTGCCCATGGTGGTCGTCGTTGACTCTGCCCGTTTCTTTGGTGACTAGTATAATCTCGTCCGTCCCTTGCGTTATTGCAGTCTTTTGCTCGGCGATTTTGTTTTCCGCTTTTGAGGCATAGCTGTTCCCTCTGTCTTCTTCTGAATTCGTTGTTGGGTAACCTCCAGTTGGGTTGTCTTCTGGTTGCATCGAGGTCCATAGGTTCTCCTCTTTGATCGTTGATGGTTGGCCTAAATGTGCCATCCTGGTTTCTTGGTACTTCGATCGTGAGGCTTGATGTACTTTTTTGTTGTATACTGTTGACAAAGTTGATGCGATTTTCCTTTCTGATGGCCCAGTTGGCAAGGTCTTCGACGTCGTCCATTTCGTAATTGTCCTATCCCCACACCTCTTGTAGGGTACAGTTGATTCCTTTGAGGAATATTCGTTGGATTGACTGAGCGTCGTAATCAGCCTCGTCTGCGGTTAACCAGAATTCGTTCCTGTCGTCGGTTATGTTTTGCTTTCCCTGAACCATGCCTTCGATCTTGGTTCTGGCTGCATTCTGTGCGTCAACGTCGGCAAACTGGCTTCTGAGTGCGTCGGTAAATCAGCCCCATGTTTCCCGGTTTCCTGTTTTCCTTCCTTCCACGTATGGTGTAATCCATTTTGCTGCTTCTCCCCTTAATAATGACTTTGTGTAGGTCACTTTTTCTGTGTCTGTGGTAATGCCTGTCGCTTCATAGTACAAATTGCATTGTGCTATGAATATTCGTAGTGCCTCTCGTTCTCCTTTGATTTCGGGTGGTAGTTTGAGTTTCAATCTCGGGTTCCTTTCGCCGCCTTGTGCCAATTGGATGATCTGTCTTAGTTGTTCTTGTGTGAATGCTTCCAGTTGTATGGCCGTCGCCGGGCCACCCGCTGGGGGATTGCTTGGCCAACCTTGTGCGGCTGGTGTCGGTGCTGACATCGTGTTCCTTCTTGTGCTGGCCGGTGATACTGTTCCTTCAGATCCTTCCGGGGATCTTGCATCTGGTGATAGTGGGCTTCCGGCCCATGATGTACCAACGGATTGTTGAAGTGCTTCGCCTAGAGCTTCTGTGTCGAATACTGCTTCTGCTAGTGCGTCCTCGTGCTGGTCCGACGTCCTGTCTTTTTGCTAGGTGCTGCGAATGGACGCAATCAAATGTAACAATCCTTCCCTCCGGGCGATACTTGCAGCAGGTAACAACTCCGAGATTCTCGCGCACTACTTTGATAGCCAAACACACTTGCTCCTATTGTGTAGTCGAGAACTCGCTAAGAGACACTTCTCTTTATTCGCCGGGAATCGTGATAGTAAAGATAACTGGAATTGATAGTATAAGAAAGTACTTAGATGGTTGTGTGAGGAACTAACTACTCGTCGGTTGTTTTTTTTTTTTTTTTTTTTTTTGTTTTTTTCTTTTTTTTTATATCAAGTATATTTGTTTTACAACTACCGAGGTACAAAAACTAAATGCATCATCAGATATGGCAGAAAAAAACCCCACGATCCAACCTGGCGCCAGCGGAAAAAGCCATCATCCTAAGACCCTCTGGTGTGGGCCCAACCGCACGATCTCGCAGACAAGAGAGAAAAACAACAGCGGCTGGCCGAAGCGGACGACAAAGTAAATCCCTAAAACCCTACAAGCAGGAAACAACAGGAAAACCGCTTGCCATAAACTCCTACCCCCTGAAAAATCAAAAACCCTGCCTAAGCAGCACAACAAGGAGCGGAGCGTGCAACCAATACAAGCGAAAGAAAGTACAAACAAAGGGAACCCATGAGAAGAAAACCCAAACAAGACATTGAGTAAACACTAGACTAACGATCTCAAAAGGGGGCCGGCCATCACCCTATTTTAACCAGGGAGCAATCATAACACGAAAGAGACCAGTAGGACAATTACATCGTCCAAGGCTTTAAAGTCGTCCAAGGAGGCGGTGCAATACCATAAACTGTCGTAACCAAGGAATGCGACCACGGGCAGTCACGGGGGGCGAGTGGAGCCACCAGGCAGAGAGGATGCCAACCGAGAGAGTGATCCAAGCCGACTGTGTAAGTGAAGAGGAGGGAGGAACAAGGGGGCGGCTGTAACCGGGCCACAGGAGGAGACGACAGGACGGGGGGGGGGGTGGAAGGCAAACAGCTCGCTAGAAAGAACCGACAAACAGGGCATGCTCGAGAGATGTCGGACCGTGAGGACGATAGCCAGTACCACGAAGTTACTGACGGAAGCTTTCCCCAGCGAGGAACAAGCCATAGAACCAAGGGCGTACTTTCACCAAGGTCCGGACACAGTAACGCCGACCGTAAACGTAGAAAGGAGTAAAGCCGACCGGGGCGGCCGCTAAGCGAGGCTGGCAAGCGTGGGGAGAAGGGGTAGGTGAGAAGAGCCTTGAAATGACTTCTAGGACAACTCTTTCTCAAGGCGAGGCGATAATAAAAGAGGAAGAAGGTAGTGTTGTCACCCTCCTAAGCAGCGAGGCCATCACAGGAGGGGAGAGGGAAGGGGTGGAGTTGACGATTATTTCTCATGGGGTTGAGATTTGAATCGCCGGAGCTGGAGAGGGTATCGTTCGTGACTAACTACTCCTGGGGGTTTTTTTCTTTTTTGTTTTTTTTTTTTTCTTTTTATTTTTTATATCAACTTGCATTTGTTTACAACTACCGGGTACAAAACAGGGATGCATTATCAGATATGGCCAAGAAAAAACCCCGATCCAACCTGGCGCCTGTGGAAAAAGCCAGCATCCCAAGACCCGCTGGTATGGGCCAAACCGCACGATCTCGCAGACAAGAGAGAAAAACAAAGCCGGCTCAGAAGACGACAAAGTAAATGCCCAAAACCCTACAAGCAGGAAACAACAGGAAAACCCCTTGCCATAAACTCCTACCCCCTTACAAAAAGAACACTGCATTCGCAGCGAAACAAGGGGTGAAAAATGTAACCAATACAAACGAAAGGAAACACAAACAAGGGGAACCCATGAGATAGAAATCCCAAACGAGAAAAAGAGTAAACACTACGCTAAAGATCCCGAACGGGGGCCGGCCATCACCCTGGAGTCGTAAACGAGGGGCAATCATAACACGAAAGACGCCAGCAGAAATTACATCGTACCAAGGCTGAAGGTCGTTCAAGGAGGCGGTGCAATACCATGAACAGTTGTAGCCGATGCATGCGACCGTGGGCAGTTGCGGGAGGGGCGAGTGGAGCCACCAGGCCGAGAGGATGCCAGCCGAAAGAGTGAGCCAGGCCGACCGTGTAAGCGATGGCGAGGAAGAACAAGGGGGTAGCTGTAACCGAGCCGCGGGACGAGACGATGGGACGAGCAGAGGGGGTGGAAGGCAAACAACTCGCTAGAAACAACCGACAAACAAGCCATGCTCGAGTGATTTCGGACCAAGAGGACGATAGCGTGTACCACGAAGTTACTGACCGAAGCTTTCCCCAGCGATGAACAAGCCATAGACCCAAGGGGGTACTCTCACCAAGGTCCGGACAGCATAACGCCGACAGCAAACGTAGAAAGGAGTAAAGCCGACCAGGGCCATCGCGAAGTGAGGCTTGCGACCGTGGGACAAGTGGGTGGGTGAGAAGAGCCCTCAACCAGCTTCTAGGACAACACTTTCTCAAGGCGAGGCCATAGTAGAAGAGGAAGAAGGAAGTGTCGTCACACTCCTAGGCAACAAGGCTAGCAGAGGCGAGGAGAGGGAGGTGGTGCAGTTGACGATGATTTCTCAAGGTGTTGAGATTTCAATCGCCGGAGGTGGAGAGGAGATCGTTCGTGACTAACTACTCGTCTTCTTTTTTCTTTTTTCTTATTTTTTTTTTTATATCATATACTATTGTTTTACAACTACCTAGGTACAAAAGACAGCATGCATCATCAGATCTGGCCAACAAAAGCCTCAAACGATCCAACCTGGCGCCAGTGGAAAAAGCCATCATCCCAAGACCCTCTGGTATGGGCCCAACCGCACGATCCCGCAGACAAGAGAAAAAACAACATCGGCTGGCCGAAGCAGACGACAAAGTAAATCCCCAAAACCCTACAGGCAGGAAACCACAGGAAAACCACTTGCCATGAACTCCTACCCCCTGACAAACAGAACACTGCCTGCGCACCGAAAATAAGGAATGAAACGTCTTACCCATGCAAAATGAAAGGAAAGACAAACAAGAGGAACCAATGAGAAAGAGAACCCAACGAGACATAGAGTAAACACTACACAAAAGATCCCGAAAGGGGCCAGCCGTCACCCTAGAGTCGTAAAAGAGAGGCAATCATAACACGAAAGAAGCCGGAAAGCAATTACATCGTGCCAAGGCTGCAAGTCGTTCAAGGAGGCAGTGCAATACCATGAACAGTAGTAACCGAGGCGAGCGACCGTGGGCAGACACAGGGGTGAGTGGAGCCACCAGGCAGAGAAGATGCCAGGCAGAGAGAGTGCCCCGAGCCAATCGTATAAGCGACGGCGTGGGAAAAACAAGGGGGTTGCTATAACCGAGCTGCGGGACGAAACCATTGGGCGAGGAGAGGGGGTGGAAGGCAAACAACTCGCTAGAAACAACCGACAAACAGGCCATGCTCGAGAGATTTCGGACCGAGAGAACGATAGCGAGTTCCCCGAAGTTACTGACCGTAGCTTTCCCCCGCGAGGGACAAGCCAATAGAACCAGGGGCGTACTTTGACCAAGGTCCGGACACCATAACGCCGACCGTAAACGTAGAAAGAAGTAAAGCCGACCGGGGCGGCCGCTAAGCGAGGCTTGCGACCGTAGGGCGAGGGGGTGGGTGAAAAGAGCCTTCGAACACCTTCTAGGACAACGCTTTCTCAAGGCGAGGCCATGATAGAAGAGGAAGAAGGTAGTGTCGTCACCTGCCTAGGCAGCGAGGCCATCACAGGAGAGGAGAGGGAGAGGGTGGAGTTGACGTTGATTTCTCATGGTGTTGAGATTTCAATCGCCGGAGGTGAAGAGGAGATCGTTCGTGACTAACTACTCGTCGGTCACAGCCCTCTTATATAGGCCTTCCTCCCACAACCCTAACCCTGGTGAGTCATACCTCTGAGTCACACGACCTCATGACTTCGTAACAAGTCATGTGCGAAATCCATCAGCTGACTTCTAACAAGTCAACTGCGCAACATACCTAAACCAATCATAATCCAAATAACAAGTCATGTGCGCAACTCGCGTCACATGAGTAAAACCCATGACTCTTAATGTGAGTCATGTGCAAAAGTTCATAAATCATATGACCACAATCGTAGTCATTTGCAAAACATCAACCAATAACATTATAACGATGACATCGCAAGTGCGAGTCATGTGACACCAATCACAAACCTATGACGCATAACCATGGGTCATGTGAAACCATATTCCTTGCTTAGTCAGGTTTGTGACAGAAATCATGGAACACCCGAAAACAGTATGTGGTTGCTACATCTAGCACCGAGGCCGAATATGGTGCACTAACTAAAGCAGCTACAGAATCTATTTGCCTGCGACGCTTGCTAATTGAATTAGAATCACTGGTTGTTAGTCTTACAACCCCTGATATCACAAATGATCTTGTTTATGGACGGTACCAACAGTGGGAGTCCTTGAGCTGTTCAGATAACCATATCGAAAGTGGCCCTCAAGTCCAAAGTTCCTGTACCGCACCGCAAACACTCTTGGCCGACAAGCATGGAGTGATTATACTCTCTGATAATTCCCAGTTCCATGCTAGGATGAAGCATATCGATATTCGATACCATTACATTCAAGTTCGAACTGCACGAGAATGGAACGTGATTCCCATCTGATATATACCAACTGCAGAGATGACGGCCAACATCCTCACCAAACCCCTCTCAACAGAGCAACACTAGAAGCACATGTGTGGAATCGGACTTGGCAGGGTAGTTTCTGAGTAACTACCAACCCGAAATAATATTTTCTTATATTTATTTCTTTATTTTCAATGTATTCCCGACACTCTTTTTCCCTGACAAGGTTATTTTTCCCACTGTGTTTTTGCCTGCCTGGCTTTAATGAGGTTGTGATCATGAACAGACTGTCTTTTGTTTCTTTATATTACAAGCACTATTTCAGGGAAGTGGGAGTGTTGGAATTCTGTCCCCCCGTACTTGTATCTCAACTCTTACTATTCTTTTTGTTACACCATTCTCAAACTGCCTACTGCATCTTTCTCACTCTCTTGAAACACTTGTTCCTGAAACTTTCTTTCTTGTTTTATATGTGAGAAAATTTTCTTCTCCTTAGCTTGCAGTGAAAATTTTCACTCCCCCAGGCACGGCATAGGAGGAGGAGGCAGGTCCTATTATCAAGGACGGGATTAAGTAGCTAAAAATTATCATGCGAACTTGAACGTCTATTCTATACACATTTGAATTGTCTAATTCTTTTCTATCTCTCTACCGAATTCATATCTAAATTTCCTCCATCTGCTCAGCCCGTTTTACTACAATATGCTTCGTTACGCACTGCCCCAGCTTTTCCAGTTCTCCTAGAGGCTGAGGTATGAGATGAATGCTTTGTTACTAGGGCGTGGTAGAGAAGCTCGGCTTATTCTATCTCTCTATAATATGGTACCGATATTTCCCCGCGTTTCTGATGAGTATGTATTGTCTAGGCACCCACAGGGGTTAATTGGGCTGGCTATTCACTGGGCGTTTCCCAGAATGCCCGGTACGCCCTTTGTCTGCCCTATCACCCAATGGAACGGTATCTCTCCGTTGGGAGGCCGAGGAGGGTCTACTACCGCCGAAATACTATAGAATTATGTGGATATCCGCATCGCACACGATCACTACTATATAGAACCGGCAATAATTAAGCAATCAAGCAACTCACCGCAAGCACAACTATCACCACTATCACCATCGGGGCCCCAATCTTGCATGTAGCACAGATTTCCTTTTTTTCCTTCTCTTGTTTTTCCTGTTTTTTCCCTATAGCTTCATCTGCAAATTGCTGGTAAAGGAGCCGTTCATCCTCAGAGGCACGTCGGTGTCGGCTTCACGCAGTCTCATATATTATCAGATGCTAACTCCATTGCTACTCTCTCTACTCTCCCCGGGCCTCTGTTTGGACACCAGTGAATCGGTACGTGGTCTGCCGGTTCGTGCGAATTTGCCAGCCTGCTTTGTATGTAGCTTATGTATTTTATTTCCATGCGTATTCCTACGTGCTTAATATTTTCCGTTAACAAAATTAACCGTACACATACCATTGGTGGCAATGCAACTCTCCTCATCACACGACATCTTCAATATCTCCTTAAGATGTTTCTCTAGATCAAGTATTAATTTCTAACTTACTATGTACTCTACTATGTAATTATGTTTTATATCCACTTTGTTTTTCTTCTCATGACAGTGAGGTTGACAGGGAGTGCTGTCATGGCCGACAGTTTTTCTTGTTCCTTGATGTAACGATTAATTTTGTTAAGGAACAATATAAATACTTTGCGATTCATAAAGTATTCGGATGATCTGGCGCCAAGATGTCCCAACTTACACCTAAACTCTTGTGTCTTGGCACCAATCCATCCAAATACTTTATGAATCGCCAAGTACCTCGCTCCCACACCACACCCTCACTCAATCCCCCCCACATCTGCCACACCCCCCTGATAAGCTCAGGTAATCACACAATTCCTATCCCTCAACCTCCTTCACTCCCTCAGATTCCCTCTTACCCATCCGCTTGCTTGCTTCCCGAAAAGCACTTACCTTAGCCACCAAACACATACCCACACACACTTCATTAAAGAGAAGAAAGAAAAAATACTTTTATCCAATGATTCAAATATAATATTCCCTCGCACTTTACTTTTCATTCTCTCCTAACAAACAGCCAGCAGCGGGAGTAGTAGCGGAAGCACCCGAGCCATCTCTTCGTAACAAGTGGGATATTGGATAGGCGTTGTTGGGAAATTTCTTATGGGCCACTTGTAAGGGGTATCGGGATTCGTGGTTCGCCTGGGAAACTTGACTTTTGATGGGGGAGGTTGCGACTCGCACTCGCAGCGCAGTGGCTATATGTAGCAGGAGAGCTCCTCTCATATTGAGTAGGAAAGCTTAGTATACCTTAGCTTGGTATTCATGATATTGTCGTTGGCGATGGTGTTGGTGGTTTCCACAAAAAAAAAGGGTTTGTCGGCCGCCGAGGCTGTACTAGTAGTGGTCGTAGACTTGGCTGGGTTGATTGTAACACTGGTGTTCAGAAGTTCTGGTACTCGAGCAGTGCGCGAAGCTCGCGTTATAGGCGAGCACGCCCCATGCTAAAGTACGGGGACAAAACTTTTCGTCCGGGGCGGCAACGGCAACCCCACTACCAACCTACATTTATTACCTATTCAACCACAACTGCTTGTAATGAACTGAAAATCTATGTACATATCCATTGAATATAAGAAAATCTTCATGTAAAATTATAGAGAAAAAAAATCAATACTTAGTATACCATCCCTTTGCATCTAAAACAGCAGCCACTCTCCTAGGCATAGACTCCCAGAGAGTTTCCAAAATTCCCCCTCAATATCCTGAGTCCAAACCACATTAAGAGCTTCTGCTAGACATCTTCTGATA
>QOVD01004041.1:0-18839 GCA_003521225.1 Tuber microsphaerosporum | reverse complement strand
TCTGCTTAATAGCCCAGATGAAATTGCCCACGGCTCAATCAACGGAGGTGGTGGAACCGGTGTGGCCGGCGGGGGAACTACCCAATTTGAGATGCAAGCTGCATTAATCCCTGACGAGAGCAAGTTCGAATATGAATCAGCACTAAAGCTTGCGAGGATAGTCGAGAAGACTTTCGATTCAGGGTCCGCAGATCAATATTTCTTATATTTTCACGGAGTTGTCGATCGTGAGTTTGACGTGATCGAGCAAGAATTACGCGGAGTCCATCTAAGGACTGCGGTACGCTTGACATTCGAGAATGCATTAGATGCAGCAATCATACGCATAACTCCTGGACCAGAACACGCGAGGGTTGGCATTAGCCTCTACTTGAAGATTATTGCAAAGATCGCTTCTATTCCTGGGCATAGTCACCAGTCGATTGAACGATTTCGTGCAACATTATTGCAGGTTCCCGGAGTCCGTAGCAAGGAAGGAGATGAGGGCTTTGGACCAAATACTCGGGTAGGAAGGAGTGCGTGGCCTTCAGTGATGATTGAAGTTGGGTATTCAGGAGGAGAAGATTTCCTTCGCCTGGACGCCCAGTGGTGGCTCACCAACTCTGCCGGTAGAATACGATTCGTGATTCTCATCTACGTAACCAAGAACCCGCTTGCATTAAGCATTGAATGTTGGAGCATGGCTGAGTCAGGCGGTTCCAAACCCAGACAAGCCTTCCCCCGTGTCCCGACCTGCATCGATAATTTCAACATCGACTCTTTGGGCAACGTGAAATCACCGCTGGAATCTGCCGAGCTCCGTATTCCCTATAAGTATATCTTTGATGAACACCCGGGCGATGCTAAAGATGTCGTGTTCAGCTTTGAAGAACTGACTGAGTTTGCCCTGGAGAGGTATCGAATGATGATTTAGATATAGGTAACTCCTGCTTTTGTCTCTCCAGGCTGAACTCAAAATTTCTTCTCGAACCCGGTGTACGGTTTCTATTTACTGATTTGATTGGCGTTTAGGGGAGGATGAAGAATCTGATCTCGATGAGATGGAGGAAATGAATCAAGACGAAGGGAGGCGTAATTGGATTGGCTACCGATTATATTTTTGTTGTAACAGTATAAGAAACACATGGTTCATTGTCTACTATCTGTAATTGGTCTCATGGTCGATCGGGTGATTTCCCAAACACCCATATTCGAAAAAAAGTTGCGGACACCCAGCGAGTGAGGAGCCATGATAACGGTTGCTAAAAAAAGGATAACGTAGAAGACTGTAACCGGTACAGGTACCTGAGTTACTATGGTTTTGAGTATCGTTTGATACTCAGTATGTTTTATGTTTGGTTTTGAGTATCGTTTGATACTCAGTATGTTTTATGTTTGGTTTTGAGTATCGTTTGATACTCAGTATGTTTTATGTTTGGTTTTGAGTATCGTTTGATACTCACTATGTGTTAGGTTTGATACCTAAGGAGTTTCAAGGCTACCACTTTCGGAGCCTTATTGTTATTTGTTAGCAAGGCACAGGATTGCCTGACAAGTGTATTTAAGACCTGCTATTCTCCGGACTTAGAGAAAGCAGACTTCGACAGACAGAGTTTTCAATATACTTGGTTGAACAGTTACTTCTTCAGTTCGCTTCGAGAATCTTTAGTATTCAGTTAGGTACACCAAACGCCTTCTATTAGGAACTACTTTAGTAGTTGCGATATAGTAAGAAGTTTCGTTACAACAACTTAGTCTAAGCCTCCGGTACTTAGTCTCGTTAGATACCACCCTTTGGTATAGAGCTAGTATCGTTACCCAATCGAAATACGGAACCACCCCGTGGGGCCGTTACAAAGACCCTTCCCCATGAGTCGGACCACCCGTGGCGAGACTAGCGCCGAGCCGAGTTTACCCAGAATTTACGGTACTATATTTCTTTCTTTTTCTGCAGTGTGATACCGAAAGAAAACAAAAACAAAAAAAAAACAAGAGTCATGAAGTATCATATCATACTGTGTCGTACTGTACACTGCGCGAGTATAATAAACCAAGAAAGTAAAAAACAGAACCGTCTCCTCTCCTGTTCAGCACATAGATTACAAGAGGTACAAGTGAGGAAAGAGTGGAAAGGTGAGAGAGTGGAAAACAAGGCAGAACCCCGCCAATTCGCAAAATGCAAACGGGCAAACCCCATGCTGAGATTAAGGAAGAAAAGAAAAGAAGAATAAAAAAGATATACAATAGTGGTACTAAATACCGATGGGAAAAAAACGAGGTAGGAGAGGGAAGTACAGGGATATCATGCACCCACTCCCACCAGAAGAAGCAGAAGACTTCTCTGGCAATGGTGGCGCGATGCCCGCTTTCCGTCTTGCTAGCACCCGCGCTCGCTACTGCTGCCACTGCCACTGGCGTATCCACTGCCAGCGGGATAACTCCCCACGGACTCGGCAGACGACCCCACCTCCCTGCCACCGCCCTCGCACCACCAGTACCACCGCTGTCCTTATCATTCTTAAGTCTGGGCCCAACCCGTGCCCATGCGCCTCCACGTGCAGAAACGTCTCTCGTCCGTCTGTATGTTGCAGAGGAGCTTCTTGTTCCTCCGGTTTCCTCATACTCCTCCTCCTCCTCCTCTCTGGCAAGACTCGCGCTGACGCAAACCGATTTCACAAGCCCGCACAAGCTGTAGGACTGCAGCTATGGGCTTTTAGAGGCCAATAATTATGCTTATCGCGATAGCCTGACCTTTCCTTCTGCCAAAGATGGATCTGCATTCATTAGACAACTTGGCTCATAAAGTTAGGAAAACGAAGTTTTCGCTACTGAGGAGATGCTATGATTTATAGAAAACTCGGAGAACTAGGGAAGACCTACTGGCTCCCTCCAATTTGCTTAAGGGCCGGTGTTTCAGGTCCTCAGCATTTCGCTAGTATTCCACTAGACCAGACTACCGTATTAACTTGAATAAGAGTAATACGTCTTAGGACGTCTGACTTTCCTCTCTGAGCAACGCGCTGCTTTATTTTGCTAGTGTTTTCTCCCGTCCCAGCCAAAATAGGAAACTCAGACGTCCTTAGACGTGTTGCTCTTATTCGAGCTAATGCTGTGGTCGATATGATAACCTCATAAAGTATCGGCATAGCTAATACCATTAATCAGTGCTCATTTACAGAAGAATATCAAACAACTGAACCTTGTGCCATGCCATTTCAGTCACCTCCTCTATTAAGCTCTGGCATTTTCCTTTCCCTTTTTTCCCTCGGCTTCCAGGCGGGCTGAATGGCTCACCTTTTCCTGTATTCCTCATCCCTTTTCCCTAGGGATCGATTTTTGATTTCCTAAGACAAATATCTGTTATTCGAGATTCTACACAAATCCATGAGAATCCGCCGCTACGGCATATTACCATTCCTAAAGGCGATAAAGTGCGCCCTAACTATCATACCCAATCTACCTAGTTTCTAGGCACACAGAAGACCCGTTTAAGGCGGGCGCTAGAGGTGCCTTAATCATTTGATTATTTTTTTTATGTCCCGGATTCTACTCCGTGTAGATAAAACCATCGAATATTTTTAGGGCACGGTTAAGCGGTATCTGAGAAGAAGCGGGGAAGATAAAGGTGGAAAGAAAGAAAGAAAGAAAAAGAAACTGTTAGTTTAGCACTGAAGCACTGCTGTGGGGAGCCAGAGATGTCTTGATCTCTCCTTCCCCCTGGGCTTCACGTTGAAATAGTGTATGAGAAGGGAACGAATTACAAGTATGGGTATGTGCCATAGGTAGTGTACCTTATGAGATACGGAGGTTTATAGGAAGGGTTGGGTATGTCCACACAAGCTGCTGCCTATTTTCACTACCCGAGTACAAGTATCCAAAATAGGAGCTCCAGTGCTGCCAGGATGTCAATGGTCATAGCATAGATTATGATGCATGAACTACCTATGGGATACGCACCGCAGGTTTTGATCATATACAGGACTTAGGCCTACCGTTTTCTCATGTATCCTGTCAATAACAACTCCCTCTCGGTGTATACCATGTCTCCTGCAATACCGCCTAACGTACAATTCGTACGCTGTCTTGTGGTCACAGGCTATCACTCGATGTAATTGTGAATGGGAATGTGTGTATGCCTTCCCGGAAGAGTAAAACGAAGCTTGTCCTTTGTAAATGAAAGGAGAGAGGAGGTACTAATATACTACATCAATTGACCGGCCACACTGGACACTGTGTCCTACACTATAGAGGCCACCTTTCTAACATGACGTAGTAGTGATACTCTTATTCCAACATGACAGATTGAGAGAAGAAACAAGAGTCTTATGACGAAATGAAAGGAAAAGAAGCTACCTCTAGTCGGCGGATAAAGACTAGCTCCAACAGTAATGTCTGGCCGGACTTTGCATCTTGGCACAATCGCTGGCAAACCGTGCTGTGCCAGTCCAACATATCATATGAGAATATTTATGGAGTTTAGTCCCTGACTTTCTCCCCCCCCCTCTTCCCCTTTTATTTTATAGTTATCTGTCCTGAACATCTGTCATGATCATAAACTCCCCCGATAACATACCAACTCACCCCGCTCTGACGTGTAGGTGCAGACATATCCAAATTCGTATTTACGGGTTCCAGCTAACGCTCTAGCAGTTGCCACCCAAGATGCGCCACACAACAGTGAGCCCAACTAGAGAGGGAAAAGGGGAGAGAGAGGCGGGAAAACTGAAGGGGAATATGATTGAGATAGACATAGAAGAGAAGGAAGTTTTTTTTTGAGGAGAGGGGGAGGAGCGCGGGTCAACCATTGGGAATTCAACAAGTATACTGTACAAGGGAGAGAGGAGTATGGGGCTTTGTTCCGGTGAACCATGACCAACGGCGCCTGTAGGGGGTAACCCCGATGGCTCCGGTGAGTGAAGTTCTGTCGAGTCGATTCAGCGCTGCTAGTTGCCTCGGGGTGAAAATGCCACCGGAGCTGATATTCTGAACTAGGACAGGGAATTGATAATTAATCTTGGGAAAACATGCGGGGGACTCTCGAGATAAGAAGGCACTCCAAGTGACCAATCACTGAGGAGCATTGACAAAGGGCAGAAAACGTAATCTTGAACCTGGAGATTTTCGTGTTTTGATACGCCATTAGTCGATCCTCGATATTATCAAGGAAAAGAATGCCAGCATAAGATAAGGCGTTCTTTTTCGTACAGGGTAACCCTCACGAGAGCAAATTCATAATTTCTTGTGTCAAGGTAGAATCGGTATGGAGATTTCTCGTGTCAAGAGTCCACCGTACAGTATAGTATCAAGTCGACATCTTCAAGTAAATTATGTTGGTAGAGAGCACAGGTCATCTCGTAATCTCTGAGGGCTGAATGCTGGCCTATTCCACCCTCGGCCCCTTGAGGCCTGCACGCAGGCAAGGGCGTTTTCCTGTAAGTTACTTTATCCAAGAATTTTGCATTTCCACTGATTTGCATCGATTCGTCAAATTAGTGTGTTGGTAAATGCAGTAAGTTTAAGTCAGTAGGATAACTGAAGGTGCTGTTATTTGTGAGTTCCAATTAGCTGCAGGCTACTGTATTGGTAAGGAAATCTAAGGGGATAGCTAACCCCCTGACGGGTGGATATCTCACCCTGGCAGGACAGTTTCCTGGCATAATTTTCTATCCTAGCCCGAGAGTGACCAGCGAGGAATCGCAGTAACTGAGCGGCAGGCTTGGCCCCAGGTGGTGCATGGATAATTCAGGTTAACTACGCCGGTATGGTGCCTAACCGCATATGGTGGGAAATTGAGGTTGGAGTTGGGGACATATATCCGCTAGGATGATGCGGTCGATCATGAGCGTTTCGCCCGGGGGGATGTCTAATGTTCTCGAGGCCCAGTGGCTGTTAGCAGGGATGGCGTGCGTGTGTCAATATTTCTGAGATAGCCTAGAAAGAGGGACTTCGTGTTGTGTTGGCCTAGATGGTTTACAACTTAGATGATTCAGACGAGAGTTCTACTGTGTTTCTAAAGTTTGGTATGATACAATCCTAATTAAGCAACCAAGGCGAGGACCAGAGCCCCACGCTCGGTGGGGATGCAAGTAAGGTTAACTAGTTATACAATTTTCAGAGGCAATTCTCCCCGCATTATCACTACCCGCTAGCGCCCGTCTCCCCTAACTCTTCCGTCGAAACACACGCATCAGGCAGTATGTATAAATATCTCTTTCTCTTCCTCTCTGCTCGCTTCCTCTCCTTCTCTGCGCGATCCTTATTCGCCCCAGCGTCACCACCCATCACGCCCGTCGTGGCAATGGTATTTGGGTGGGTATTTGAGGTTGGTGAGAAGTGCGCGTCGTCAAGTTGATAACCAACGATCAATCTGCACCTTCCACACCGCCATATCCACCTCTTTTCGAACCCATCTTCGCGATCGATAATTTTTGCGGACCGGTCTTTGGTGAGAGAGAGCAGGAGCGTGTAGTCGTCTTTATCTCTTCTCCGGCGAGTGGTAGGAGATTTAGGTGGTAGACTAGCACCGCCTTTAGTTACTTCGGTGTCTTCCGCTAGGGCAGGTTTTTCTGGACTGAAGGGGGCGGTCGGAGGTGGGAGCTCGTCAGGGCTGAGCTCGTCTTGCTCTGTGGAGTTGTCTAAGGAAGCTTCTGGTTTGGGCACATCATCTGCCTCTGCTTCAGATTCCGATTCCGAAGACGAGGAGCTTCCCTCAGATGATCCAGCATCGGAAGGACCTGTTTCTTTTTCGGCCTTTGGTGGAGGGGGGAGAGGAACTATTGTTGCCCTGTCGCGACCTGGAGGCCTACGCTTTGGAAGTGTCTTGAAGTCGTGTGTTGAGGCTAGGAAGAGATTCGAACAAAACTTGCAGTGGTAGGTATAGACCCTATTTCGTTGTCAGTATAATTTAGGCTCGGGTAACCGAGGGGATATTGAACTTGCCGTGGTGTCGACATTGTCGCCTGTGTTAATGCGACAAAGAGAGAAAGAGCTCTGGGAGAAGGTTGAAGTTCGGAAAATGGTGTTGTTATCGAAGTGATCACCTGCTAACTAAGATAGGAATAGATCCCTGGCACCTGCATTGATCCAGCCGCTGCATAGTGCCAAGCCGAACCCACACGGTGGGTGCTTGCCGGCCGCGCTACCCTCTTACCAGCCTCCCAAGATGCCCGCCTTCTGTCGTCCTTCGCTCCATCTTTTCCCTTCCTCTCCGTCTCAACTCTATTACTGAGGGCATCGCAACAACACCCTTATAGACTTCATACAAAACACTTTCTTTCTTTGTTACAAGGCTTACGAATAAACCGCAATCATGAAGTCACTTATTTCGTATTCCCTTCTTTCACTTGCGTCTGTCTCGCAGCTCGCAGGGGCTATCGTGGTTCCTTCCCCAGAGCAGGAAGTCGTGTTTGTCACTGGAAAGCCCAGGGAGGTTTCCACACGGGAGACTCCGGACAAGAGATTGATCCATCTTAGCCCTACTGAGACTAAGTGGGTTACCGAGGATGAGAAGCTTGAGCTCAAGAGGGTAAGAGTTTGGCGACTTCTTCCAAGTTTTCATAGCTAACGGTGGCGGTTTATTTATAGCAAGGATTCAACTTTATGGACGTTACCGACTATCAACACCTTGGATATGAGAATGCCTTTAGAGCTGCGTCGCAAAAGAAGCCGGCCGTCAAGTACCCTCCTAAGCCTGAGCAACAGAAGATAGTCAAGCCGCTCCTGGAGAAGCTTGATAAGAAGAACATACAGGGAAATTTGGAGAAGTTTACCTCTTTCTATACTCGTTATGCGAAGGTAATCCTCTTTAGAACTAATTTTGTGCACCACAGTGCACAGTTGCTAATGGTGTGTAGTCGGACATTGGTCGCCAATCGTCGGAGTGGTTGTTGAAGAGGATCAATGAGACCGCAGCTCACTTACTACCTTCTATTGAGCTTAAGCCCTTTCCGCATACTTGGATTCAGTCCTCCATCATCGCTAAGATTCCCGGAAAGACTGAGAAGACTGTTGTTATTGGTGCTCACCAGGACTCCATCAACCTCTTCCTTCCATCCCTCCTCGCCGCCCCCGGAGCTGATGATGATGGTTCTGGAACCGTTACTATTCTCGAGGCGTTCCGCGTCTTGGTTACTCACCTTGCTAAAACCGGCAAACAGTTAGAGAACACTGTTGAGTTTCACTGGTACTCTGCTGAGGAGCTCGGGTTGTGGGGAAGCCAGGCCATCTTCAGCTCTTATGAGCGAGAGGGACGTGACATTGTTGCCATGTTGCAGCAGGATATGACTGGGTTTGTCAAGAAGACTCTCGATGCTGGGAAGCCCGAAAGCGTCGGTGTCATCACCGATTTCGTCGACCCTGCCTTGACCGAGTTTATCAAGGAGGTTATCACAGAGTATTGCGATATCCCGTATGTCCTGACTGAGTGTGGATATGCTTGCTCCGATCACGCTAGCGCTAGCAAGGCCGGATACCCCAGTGCTTTCGTTATTGAGAGTGCCTTCTCTGGTTTGTCATCGCTCGCTGGCTGGGTTGAATTTATTTTTCTAACATATCTTAGACTCTGATGATCACATCCACACCACTGAGGACAAGATCGAATATCTTTCTTTTGATCATATGCTTCAACACGCGAAGTTGACTTTGGGGTTGGCTTATGAGTTGGGACAGGCTCAGTTCAGTGACAAGAGTGGATACTCGGTTGAGTTGTAATCGACTTACTCGGACCATTTTATCTCTTACTATTTACGATGGTTATTTTTGTACTTTTAGACCTGAATTCCGATAGATAGGCATTATATCTGTCTGGCCGTAAGGAAATATGATTTAAGAATCGGAATATCCGTCCTCCTAACTTCTAATTGATTCGTGCTCGATGTTGGAGTGCCATAAGGAATTTTTTTTTTTGTTTCAAAAATCTACCGACTTCCAGAGCAGGATATGCACGCAATTCTGGGAATCCCATCCGTCACTGTTCACCACTTCTACTGACATCCCACACTTAATGGTTCGCTTTCGATTCCACCTCGGCCTTTGCTAGAAATTCCCTTTTTGAAATAATCCGCCGGTCAGTTATTCCATCCATTCAATAATCGCCTGCTGGTCGAAAAAGTAGAACATACTTGATGAACTTCTCCTCGTCGCTACTACTAGCTTGAATAGGAGGGGTAGTCTCAGTCTTCTTCCCGCCCACTGATAACGCCGTTAACGTGAAGACAGTACCGAGGGTTGCAATTGCGAGCTACAAGACCGTCAATCAGCAAATGGAGGCACGAAGAGAGGGGATGGTGGACACATACAACGTGGGAACCGACTTGTCGGCCAGCGATAGTGTACATTGCAACCATTGTGAGAGCGTCGGTGATCTTTTTTCGATGTGTCAGTGGTGGAAGGAGAGATCAATCAATCAATCGATCAATTAATGGATAGATGGAAGAATGGGCAATTGCGGATGAGGGTGGAGTGGAACGGGCGGGATTGGGATTTGATGTGTTTTGTGGCTGATCAAGTGGATTAGTCATGTGGCTGGGCATGTGTATGGTCAAGATAGTTCCAGAGTTGACCTATTCCCTGACCGAATGTCCTCCGGGAGGGTTTACGTCATATTGCGGCTTCTGCTACCCTACCGGTACGCAACGCAGCCCTTTCCATTCTGCCAGATCTCCTTCCCGCCCCTCCCCCACTACTTATATTTAACATCCCGCAATCGATAACTATCACACAAACATTTCAACTCAAAGTCTACAGGACGAGCAGAATCCATCATGCCCACCCACGCCCCACAAAACCCCGACCCTCCAAAAACCGGACCAAATGATTCAGTCATCACAAAGATCTATCAGGGAGAGTACGTATCCTTCCCCTTCCTCTCTCTCCCATTAATTCCCCTCCTCCTCACCATCCCCTCTCCCTCCCTCTTCCAGAATCACAATGTAAAAATTAACCTCCCCCTCCAAGAGCCCCGGACACAACGGACACCAACATCCGCTGGGCTGCCTACGCAAACCGCATCCAGACGATCATGCGCTCGGCCCACAGATACGTAGCCTATACCTCCGACATCGGCGAGTCATTCCGTCCTGTGACATATCCGACTCTGGTCCGCTCAGCGTACGGTATCTCGTGGGCGTACTTGACCGGAGACGTCATGAACGAAGGGTACAAAGCCTACTTGGCGAACCAGACGGCTTTACGCGGAGGATTGGGAGTGACGGACGTACCGGTGTTCTTGCAGCCAGCACACATGATCAAGAATCGTCAAGATGTGAATAAAAAGGTTGTGCCGAATGAGGATGCGGAGTATGCGGGGGTGGAGTTGCATCCGAAGGGTAATGTACCATTTTTGGAGGACTACAGGACCGTGATGGTTCAGCGGGCGGTTTTCCAGAGTTTGGCAAGTATGGCTTTGCCAGCTTTTACTATTCATTCGGTATATACTCCCCTCCCCCCCTCTTCCCCATCTTAGTTTGCCTCAGGAGTTTGGTGTTAATGATGGAGTGGCGGTAGGTTGTACGCTACTCCGGCCGCGCCCTGAAAAACCACAAGAATCCGAAAATTAGGACTTGGGGTCCTGTCGGACTGGGCCTTGCAGTTGTCCCCGCGCTTCCTTATATCTTTGATCATCCGGTTGAGCAGGCGGTTGAATGGGTATTTGAGAAAGGGTATCATGTGGCGACGGGTCGTAGTGGGGTTTCAGAGAAGGAGAAGAAGCTATAGAAGAAGCGTTCAAGCATGGATGCAGGGGGATGAGGGAATTGGTGGTGGGTTGGGTTGATAGATCTCTACTCTCGATGTAATAATATGCCTCTAATAATATACCGCACCAGTGACGCATTGTGGGTCGGTATTTTGATTCTTGCTTCCCTCTTTATGCAATGGTGATTTTTTGGGAGGTCGGGGTTGTGTGGGTATGCACTCTACGTGCGTAGCCGGTTGAGTCATTGTGACTCACTCGGATACCTTTTAAATCCCACCTGAATTTCGCAAAAAGAGATTTCAGGAGTGGTGAGTTTGTGCAAGCGATAACCAGCCTTCTCAAATTTGGAGTACGGTTTATCCTTTTATCTTCTGTACTATATTAAGCGGAGAGCAAACTCCCACCCAAACACTCTAGATCTCACCCTTTAAGGTAACAAGGGGTCCTATCCCCTAGGTCTGACCCACGAACTTGGCTCCTCAAACCTGAAGCTTCATACTCCCATTGTAACGCATCCCCGGTACCCCGTCGCAAGCCCACTGCCGAGGCATGTTCCCTCCCGGAATACAAACTCCTCGTATCCACGATCACGATAACCATGCCCGAGTTCCACCACCCTCCTTACCCCGCGCCAGAACCTAACCGATCTTGGTCGGACCAGTAGGCTGTTTTCGCCGCTATTGACACCTGTTCTTCTTTTCCTTCTTCCTACAAGAGGGTGACTTCTCGGCGGTGGTGAGTGTGTGGAAGTGCGTGTTTGGGAACGTGGATTAAGGGGTTTTAGTTTTGCGAGAGGATAAGAGGGTGTGGAAATGTTCCAACGGGCTAGCCATAATTAGTTATCAATCGCTAGACACTTACTATGCTTTACTAGCCTTGTCCGTGGTCATCAGTTAGGGGTAGAGATGGGTGTCGGGGGGTGGGCAATACTTGCGGGCCGGGAACACTTCTGTGCGATAGAAACCGACCCTGAAATCATGGTATTGGAGCTTTCACCATTTTGCCATAACCTACTAAAGGGTACGGATTAGCATCTTCGGTGACGCCCCTCCAGAAACAAATTAAAAGAAAAAAGTACAAGTAAAATTGGATGTTTTGCAGCAACTCGGTACAAAGGTAGGAACCTATTAACTGGAACAGATAGGGATATATTTGGCTGGTTAACCTTGAATAACTGTTCTATAACTTCTTGCCGGACCTTGTATTTCTGATCCTTGAGCTACCGCACTACAGCAACTTATAGATCTAAAGAGGCACGATAGAGCCCCCTTTCCTTCATTGCATTTAAGAGGTGCCTCTACGCGTACGTGCCGAACTATACACCTCCTCGCACCCCCCTTCTATCCTCCTCGCACAAAGTTGGTAATATTCTCTGCACCTGCCCCTTTGACTTTCTATTACCTGCTGAATCCCTTCCTCCTCGCTAATTTTATAATATTCTCCTCACCCGCCCCTCTGCCTTTTTATCTACTATCTGTAATTGGTCTCGTGGTCGATCGGGTGATTTCCCAAACACCCATATTCGAAAAAAAGTTGCGGACACCCAGCGAGTGAGGAGCCATGATAACGGTTGCTAAAAAAAGGATGACGTATGATAGAAGTTCCTTGAGTGCCTCTGCCCTGCAGCCGAGGCGCTATCGGACAACAGGCAACTCACCAATGGAAACCAGAGGAAGAAAGAAAAAAACGGTTATTTGATGGGATGCCCCTGTGTATGATAGAAGCAAACGCAACCCTCTCGTTACAATGCATAGAAGAGAAATCCCGCATACTCCGCGACGCCTTCGTCCAGGCTAAAAAGCGCCAAATGCAGAAGACGGCACACTTCATTGAGAAGCTAAATTCTACAGTTCTAGCCGAACTGCGCAGTTACGTTTGTCCCCCTTTCAATCTTCAGATTCCCAGCACTACTAACGCTCGGAAGAGGGAACGATACTACCAACTCTGGCAATCAACTGTGATAGCTCTTGAATCTTAAAATACGCACACAGACCACCAGATACAAACTCCAACGACAGGGCTAACCCTACCCACTGATGAACCCCTCTTCCAGCTGCGCATCTACCAACTACAATCCCTCCTGCTACTACTGATAACCACAATTGTGGCGGTCAGCGTCGTTATATTGCTCTTCAATCGGGTATCTACTGCTTCGAACTCGGTCTCGCTCAGAGGAGTAGGAGGAGGCCGAGGGTTTCTAACAAGACACCTACGCTCTACCTCCCAGGACGACAATCCGCAGACCCCCCTGCCTCCGACGCCGCCGGCGCCGCAATTAGACCGGGTGAGCGCTCAGCGAGGCGGCACCCTCAGCGAGGCTTGGTAAATATTTACTAGTAGTTTTGGTCGATTTGTACGGAATTTGGTGTCAAGTCATGCCAAGCCTCGCTGAGGGTGCTACCTCGCTAAGTGCTTACCCAGTCTACCACCCAGCCGGGATTCACTAACTTCTCCTGGATTGAAGCTCTCACCCCCGGGCCCTGCCACTACTGTATGTATATCTTTATGAGGTGCCATTTAACAAGTGTTGTATATGCCTCGAGTTTATGTCCGGTTAGAGCCCTCTTTCAAGAAGGGGGCAGCTCATTTTCCTGGAAAAGCTGGTTGCGAAAAGGCGTAAAATAGGAAAGGGCGAGTTTGGGGTCAAGAGAGAATGTGGATGGGCGGTTGAGACGCTGGGAAGTATAGATCTAATTGAGTGCGAGTAATATCGGTATGATGGGTGTTAGGAGACCTTGGACGCTCCTTTGGCACATAAAATCGGAAAAGATTAAAGAATGACATCGACGATTGAAAGAAGCCTGGGCATATGGCTCAGTAAAGTTGATATCAGGTTCTGAGGTAGAATGACCCAATATTTTTCCGGGAGGCACAGAATGGAAGTGGCCCTCGCCCCCTTGCCAAATACGCATCTCTACCGTGGCAAAGGGCAGAAACGGCCTTGATGTCATTTCCTCCTATTCTCGAGTTTCCAAAAACAGACCCCCCCGACTAGATCAATTGATTTCTATTATTCAAGGGTTAACAGAAGGAACCAGTTGCAACCTTAACATGAATCTTTAACTCTGACTAGAGAGGATGCAGTGGATAGCCTGTGTTAGATGAGCTACCGGTACCGGTATGGGGGATCGCTCCTCTGGAGCCCGCCGCTTTTGGCTCGTGAACTTGGGTTAGAGGAAAAGATTTTAAGCACATCCACCCAAACTAAGACACCGAGGGCCCATTCCACGCAGTGATAATTGTGATGGAGCTACTATAGCTCTTTACTAAACCTGGAGGGGTATTTCCATCGGCCGCCGCCTTCCCAACTCTAGAATCGCAATCCCCTAGCGTAGGATGCCTTGAGATGACAAGCCAGCAGCAAGGCAATTAAGCAACGAGTTGAAATGCACGATGTTCTTCGGTCTTGATTCTTGGCCTTTTTTGTTAGATATGTCTAAGCAGCAGGCCGAATGTGACGGACTGACGTCGTAAAAAGCAAGATGTTGTGACCAAAGCTAGAAGCCTACATCACTTGATGAGGTCATGGTACGCACTACTTTACTCGAGTACTATGATACAAATTGGGTGCTATTGCCGGGTGTGACTTACCGGATATGGTGGAACATCAGATACACCAGGGGTCAGAGAGTAAGCGGGAGAAGCTTCCCTGCTTTTGCTAAATTCACTTGTCTCGGTTGATTCGATAACCTTCGAGCGATAACTTGAGTATATCAAGGCTACCAGGAGCAGCCAAAGCTCCGCTACACCGGAAAACTGCCATACCTGGCGATGCAATATTATGTAAACCTTGGTATAATTCATTAATCCTAAATCATCCCACCCTTCCCTCCCTGCTAACCATCAGACCCCCTGCTCACAACTTCCCCCTCGCCTCAACCCCAGCCCCCCCATCCATCAATACACATTTCCCTCCAGCGACAACCACCATCCCATTCTCCTTCGCAAAGCCCACACACTCCTCATCATACGCCCCCGGCTGAAACCAGACCGCCGGGATCCCAATTTCTGCTGCGATTTCTAACGTAGTCCGAGTCACCTGCGGTGGGGTTATAAAACTCACCGAGGTGCCCTTCGGGTTCTCCAGGTCTTTGAGAGAGGCCAAGGTTTCGTGGGTCAGCACTGTGGGAGTGCGCGGGTTTATGCCTGTTACTGGGAGGGTGTGGGAAAGGTACCAGGCGAATACTTGGTCGGGTTAGTTGAGGAAGGTGGAGGCAGAGGGGGGAAGGAGGATGGGGAAGGAAACCTTTGTGGCCGTATTTGTTAGGGTCTGGGGTTGCGCCTACGACGGCAAAGTACGGTGATTTGAAGAAGGATTTTATGGTTGTTTGGGACATAGTTGGTTTGGTTTGCTTGTTTGTTAGTTGTGAATGGAGAGGTGGGGGGTAGGTGAGGTGATGTTGGAATCCAATCAATGCCGGGAAGAGTAAGTAAGGTCTTGGCGGTGGGATGCTCGCTGGGATTACGGTAGGCGAGATCAAATATCCTTGGTGGAGTTAATGTCATTGGTGGATGGGGCTTCACTGTCGCTTAGTTACCATAGGTACAAGTACTCGTTATTAGTTACTGGAGCATATTAAACCGCACAAGTATAATATATGAAGAATAATTACGTGTGCTCGTGAATCAGTAATAATATTATAGCACATTTTATCCACAGATTAAATACTATAATGGCCGTACGCGGGAAAACCGCCAAAAGTCAAAAGTACGGAAGGACAGCGCTAAGCTATGGTGGGTTTAGGGGTAGAGTGGGGGCATGGGGGTCCAAAGTGTGGAAAGACAGCACTAAGCAATGGGGGGCCAGGGTAGGGACAGGGGGAGAAAAAATAAAATAAAATAAAATAAAATAAAATAAAATAAAATAAAATAAAATAAAATAAAATAAAGTTACTCTGGTAAAAAACCACAAAGGTTACCTTGCAGAAGATTTCTATAGTTACCATATATTAGAATTAGATAGTTTCCCTACTTAAGAATAATATAGTTATCCTACATTGGCATCAGATAATTATTCATAGTTACCCAACCTAGGAATTGTAGGGTTACACTACATTAATAGTGGATAATTGCCCTACCAAAAACCCTAAATGGTGACCCTACTTAGGATGCTTATAGTTACCCTACTTAACAACTGTATAGTTACCCTACCTTGATATCAGAGAGTTACTTATAGTTACCCTACTTTGCTATCCCTAAGAATTTCACAGTTACCCTACTTCAATATTCAATAGTTACCCTACCTACTATCCTAATAGTTACCTTACTTATGATCTTCATAGTTACCCTACTTAAAACCTATATAGTTACCCTACCTTCATAACAGGGAGTTACCTATGGCTACCCTATCTTAATAGTTACCCTACTTTAATATTCAATAGTTACCTTACTTAATAACCTAATAGTTACCCTACTTAAGATCTTTATAGTTACTCTACTTAACAACTATATAGTTACCCTCACTTAATATCAAGTATTACTTATTGTTACCATACCTACAACTTCTATAGTTACCCTACCTTTGACTTAAGTGATTACTCTACCTAATAACCTAATAGTTACCCTACCCAAGATATTTATAGTTAATTTGCTTAATTTTCGTATGGGTACTAGAACTGCACCTTAATCAGCAATTGATTATATTACTCTTCAGCTAACCATGTTACTTGGGGATGATAGTCTGGAAGGATTAATTCAGGAAATATATCCTACACATTATTTTTACCTCCATTGCAAATATACCAATCAAAACCTTAGCAGAAATCACCATGATCCTTGCAGGCAGAAATATTGATATCAATCATATCAATAATGAGCTTCTTATTTGCCATAGAGACTCCTCTGCTATAAAGACTTTACTTCATGCTGACTTAGGTGTTAATGAAAAACACAAAAAGTATTCTTCAGAGTATTTGAATACATTACAGCTAACTAGAGTTCCACCACATAAGTTATATTCAAAAGTTGATTCTCCAGTAATACATTTAAGAAATCTGAACCCACGACAAGGTTCATGTAATAGAATAAGATTTATGATTACTGGACTTTTATGGAAGCTTATTAAAGGTAAATTATATTCTACTTTTCTTAATTTTTTGATTACTCTATATTATCTTCAAGTTATTATATATTTATACAGATATCTTTTTGGATTTAACTTAATATAGGTATTATAATGACAGACTCAATGGCTGGAAATGAGGTCCTGATTTCACGAATTAAAATGTGTTTGCAAGCTTCTCAAGATATTTTGATCGACTTTATTCGACTTGAGTTTCCAATTCCATTAGTGTATGTGATAACTCTGTACAAGGTACAAGGGCAGTCATTGGAACATGTTGGAATTAATTTATATAATAAGGTATTTGGACATGGTCAATTGTATGTTGTATTATCATGAGTAACAAGTCTTGAGAGAGTTAAGGTATTAGTTTCTGATTCAATATATGAAGGAGAAAAGCTATGTAAAAATGTTGTTTATCCTGAGGTTTTTCATTTTCAGAATTTCCTATTCTATTTTTTAAGGTCTATATTCTCTCTACTCTGTTTTCTCTATTCTATGTTATTTGATTTGTGGTTTATTTCTTATTAATTCTTATAGAGTTTGTTTTTGTGGATCTTTTTATTTCACTAATATTTTTCATATAAAATATATTTCTTTAAATAACCCAAATCTTTTCTCAGCTTAGGCTACTTTCCTTTAGTTCAAACTCTTCCTAAGTTTTATTTTCAAATTTGTTTTAATTTTAAATATGCATCTACCATTTGTGAGTAAATAACTATTCATCAATTATAGTAATTTCTTTGGACTATATGCACTTGCAGCGCTGTGTGGTATCCACACGGGTGACTACTCGTCCCAATATGTTGCTGGATTCAAAGGTTTGGAGAAGACAGCTGGAATGATTCTTTCTTCATCATTCCCAGAGAGCTAAGACCTAATTCCATCTGCCTACCCGCAGTTCGGGATACCGAGAGATCGTCACATATGAACCAAACAGCCTTATTGTCACTTCCCTATTCCCTGAAGAGACCCGAAGCATTATCAACATAATCCGCAAGAGACTTGTTTCAAGTGGTAATGACTCCCACAGAATAAAGCCCTGAAGAACAGTGTAACCAGCTGTTCTTCAAGTTTCCCGGTGAACCTGTCTATCCGGATCGCAGCGGCCAATTTTCTTAAATACCGACGATCTAGAATAGTCGTTATATCTCCGTTCTTTACGGACGGAATGGCCATGCTAGAGGTAGGGATGTACGGTAAGTTACCCATGGCTCGGCTTATATACTCTGGAGCTTTAATAAAAATCGGAGAAAATGCCCCTCGTATCCGTGGAGCATTTGATGGAACCAGCAAAAGCGTTTTCCTCATTTTTGCTGTACCCCCCAAGAACGTTTCCACGCATGCAAGCTCCCTAAGATGTGAGGTACATCCCCCTCAAAGTGCACCCACGAGCGAACTCAGCCCGGAATCTGGTGACTTTTGAACGGATATTTCCGCAGGGCGACCCATGTGAAACAGAGCCCCAGTATGTCATTTCTCATGTTCATAGTCTTCTCGAACGAAAGCGTCCATAGAAGGGTTTCGATAACTTTTTCATGTATTAAGATTTTTTTACTTGAGGGGTTGCTCTAATGCTGGAACCCCAACTAAGCTAAGCCACCATCTAGAGCATGAAGTACAAATCTGCTTTACAGTGCCCTTCTGTCCCGAAAGGCTCCTTCTTACTGTCTTCATATTGTTTGTGAAGCGAATGGGCAAAATTCTTGGTGATTGGGCTCATTACACCAAGGTTCATTGGTTTGAAAGGTTTTACTCCAGGCACCTGCACTGGGCCTAGGCGAAAAATTTTCCGGAAACCATCCGAGTAATTATTATATTTACGCATGCAAACACGATCTTCCAACCGTTCACACAGTCCTTTACAAGTGCTTCCCTACTAAGCGAGCTCCCGGCCTGGCAAGCATTCTAGAGTGTGCATGTGTGGTTGCACACATGTGCTCGAGCACTATGTTAGAGATTGAAGCTAATTCCGGAAGTTGCGGGAGTGTGGGGAGGAGTGCCGGTATGGGCATGCGTGAAGATAGAGAGATAGATGTAGTGATCCATAGACCGTGTGAGCCCTCAGCGAGGCGACACCCTCAGCGAGGCTTGGCAATATTTGGC
>QOVD01004039.1:0-11011 GCA_003521225.1 Tuber microsphaerosporum | reverse complement strand
TGGGGTCGACATCTTCCCGCCCCAGCAATAACTTGACCACTCCTTCGTATCCCATCAGAGCGGCACATCCGAGTGGTGTCCGATCATTCCTGTTTGGGCAATTGGGGTCCACATTTTCTAGTTCCAGCAATAACTTGACCACTCCTTCATGTCCATTGATGGCGGCATTAGCTAGTGGTGTTTGATCCATCATATCTACGCGATTGGGGTCAACATCTCCCCTTTCAAGCAGTAATTTGACCACACCCTCATGTCCGTAGATAGCAGCCCACCCAAGCGGCCCTTCACCATCCTTATCTAGGCGATCGGAGTCGATGTCTTCCTGCTCCAGCAATAACTTGACCACTCCTTCGTGTCCCGCGATAGTAGCATACCCGAGTGGTGTTCGATCATGCTTATCTAGCCGATTGGGATCGACATTTTTCTGCTCCAGCAACACCTTGACTACTCCTACGTGTCCCTGTCTTGCCGCCCATGCGAGTGGTGTTCTACCGACACAATCTTGTTGGTCGACCTCGTAACCTTCCGCACTTATTAATGCAGTCACAAGTTCAACAATCCCGAAGAACGATGCACAGTGTAGTCCGGAGAAGGGCGGGGAAGTAGCGATGTATCCAATATATTTGGGAGGCAGTACCTGTTCCAGAAGTGATATGCCGGATATGTGGTGTTCGAAATTGTTCAACAGCTCTAGCGCGAAGGCCCTCGCAGAGTCTGAGAGATCCTTGTTCATATGTGTTCCCCAATACCTCGCAGAATATTTGAGGAATGGCATGCTTTGGGGAGGTGTGAGGTTCTTGAATTGTTGTGAATTTAGATAGGTTAAGCAGCTTTCTGCAAGTATCGAGTGAGGTTTATCGAAGAGGCCTGGGTGACTACAAAGGTACTCTTGGACGGTATAGTGGATTAACCGCACAGTGGAAGCCTCCGCGTCGACTGTGATCAGGCCTTGGCAGTAGTCTAGCAATGCGCCTATTGTAGGAACATTTTCGGGATCAAAATCTATTTCTCCGATCTCCACTGCCAGTGCATGGCACAGCTCATCCACCTGTAATGGTCGTTCCGAATGACAAACCCATGTGAGAGCCGCAATAGCAAGCGTTGCCTTTTCCTCCTCCTGAGCCTTGATGCGCTCCAGTGTTGCACTGTATGCATCACCTAACCCTACCCCATCTTTTATTGACTTGAGTGTCTTTCTCCGCCGAGCAACAGTGGTACCTCGGAGGATTGCCTCGATGTGGAGAGAAGCCAGCAGGAATCTAGATTCAAATATGTCAGCGATGAATTTATGGTAGCATTTCCCTCAGCCTCATTCCTACATACGTTTCCGAAGTTATTGCGGGAATACTCTTCATAATATCCCCCTCCAATGTGCTGCTCATCATATTTGGGATGGTATCCTTCCTGAGTTTCTCGCGAAGAAATCTAAGGACCCCATCTTCCGTAGCCCGTATAGAGGCAAAGGCTGCCGCTACATCCAACTCCCTCTCCACCTCACTCCGTACATGCGGTCTTCCAGTCATAAATAACCGTGTATTCGGAGACCCTTGAAGCATCTGGCCTAATGATTCAAGAATCACTATTCGATGCTCTGGTACACATTCATCAAGTGCATCAACACATATAAATGTGCGCCTCCCCGCTGCAATCGTCTGGAACATCTTCAAAATTCCTGAGACTTGTAGTCCTCTACCCCCAATTGACATCTTTTCCTTTCGGAAATCCTGGGCTATTGCTTCAGGAATTTCGCCCTGTCCGGTAACAAGCTGTCTCACTAGGGAGCCGAGCATATTCACCGGTGACTGCTCATTCCGAGAAGCAAAGTCGAAGTAAAAACACGCGACAGTTGGATATCTCTCGATAGCCTCGTCACACAGCTTATCTATAACGAGGGAACTGCCATCCCAACCAATTAGCAAATACTCTTTGATTCCCCACAACTATACATGCTCTCTTACGTGACATAGCTCTTCCCCACTCCTGGATTACCGTCGCAAAACAAGGCCGGCTGGTAAGATCCATCATTCGTGCTCCCACTGCGCCAGCGCCTAAATTCTTCAGTTTCTAGGAGCCATGCTCCTATACTGTCGACCCGGCGGGCTCCAATGTCTCGATGCCGCACCCGTGGTTCCAACGGAGATAGCCATGCTAGTATTTCTGATCTATCATCGGTGGTAGTGTAGTTAAAGGTGTTGAAAGAGTTTTGGTTATTGCTGAAAGTTTGTGACATTTTCCACTTTCCACTTCGATTAATGTTGTTGAGAGTGAGGTGTTGATTAACTTGGAGTCTGTTGAACGCAATTACTTGAAGTTGATGAAAAGCGGGGTTGATAAAGCCTTGCGCCTGGTTGACACTGTTTCTAGTCACTGGACCCGAAACTCGTTACACAAATGCTTGACAACTGATCCCATCAGAAACTCTAAGGCGATTCACATGTACTGGTAGTAGTCCCTCCTTTTTTCTTTTAATACATTCTAAGGATGCAGAACCCTCAGAAACAATACTAATGGCACCATCCAAAACTATTTCAAGTACCTACTAACGAAGTCATACGGTAGATTATTACCCAAAAATTAGTGGTTAAGTTACCCTACGGTAGCATGCCAATGCTGGAAGTTGTTGCTTAAGCGTGCGGGGGCCAAGAAACCCGTCCGGTGTCGAGAAGCTTAACACTTTTTGATACGAACTTTAATGATGCGCAAGCACAGGATTATTGAGGAAGCACCGGAAACGTACCCTTTTGAATCGCGAAAGTTTAGGGTCAGACGTGCCGCAGACAACGCATATCGGCACGGGGAGTGGCAACGATGGAAGGAGTGTCTAAGTGCTCACGGCGCAAGTGCGCGAAGCTAACTTAGGAGCAATAGTAAATACATAGGGCCGACAACCGCAGTGATAGCGACGACAACAATTCCAACTACTCGGCAACAACAGCACTACTTCCTTCCACTACGAGAAGTTCGAGGGCCTCCACAACCGACGCCGCCCCCGACTCTCCGACCGCAGCACCCCCGGCAGTCCCAGCAGCGTAAGGCCAACTTCCGCGTCCGCAATTGCATTCCCACCGAGACGCACTAGTCTCTATTGTCCCGGCCCGCCACCCTCCTGCCAGCAGCAGCGTACTGTGTTGAAAAACGGTCCAGAAGCCAAGCTATATACCGGAATCATGCGCAGGCGAGAGATGCTTAAGAGCTTCATTCTATCTTAGAGGGCCGGGAAGACCCACTATTTATGCGGTGGAACAGCCACATATGTCGGCAGCGGAAAAGAAATCAAAGGAAACAATATAGAAGACAGGAGAAACAAATGAGAACAAAGTTACAGATTCGGATAGTAGTAAACCGGCACTAAGACTGGGTGACCGGCTTCTGTCGTACTCTAAGACGTCGAAAGTGCATATACGAAAGCCAAATTTCAACATACTGTACAGCTCACAACCCCCCCATTCCTAGGCTAACGCAGCCTCTACCTCCCATTAAACCCCACACTAGATCTAAATCCTCACAAGCACAGCCCAAACCATCCCAAAAACCCAAAATAAAACCCAAATTCTTGACTTTATCACAGCATTTCCACATCCTCCCTATATCCGAGCGATCAGGGATTGGCGATATGTAATGAAAGTGATAACTAATGACACAACACATCACACACTCCCATCCTAAGCGGCGGCAGAAAAACCAAGTGAATGGAAGAAATGAATATGTTTAGGCGATTCCCCTGTGGTTAGAGAGTGTTTATGTATGACACCACACCGCACCCCCGCCGCGAGAGCCGCGAGCGCTAGAGTATACCCCGGGCATCTCTTGGGGTGAAGGCAATTGAAGGCTGTTTGGAAAAACCTGGTGTGATATGTTTTTGTTTGGGGTGGACTGGGGGTGTTTCCGGGGCCGTGAGTGATGGGGGATCTGGGTTTGGGGAGGGGGTACTTTTCGTATGGCAACCTACTTAAGAATGCAACACATAAAATCTGAGTTTATTCGTGGTGTACAGCATCAATATCGCAATCAAAACAACCAAGAAGGTAAAATGTAGCGAGAAAAAAGAGAAATAAGACATGCAGGCAACTCGAACAAGAAGAAAAAAAAGAAGCAAAGTGTATAGAATTCGTAGCCCCTTCCACTGTCTACAAATTCCAACTACCCTTCCCCTCCCCCCCTTCTCACTCTCCCCCCCTTTCTCTACCTCGTTCGGCTAATACACCTATACATCCCTCAAAACCTCATACCCGAGCAACCAGAGCGGAATTTCCGGATCTCTCTAGGCAAGACATCCCCCAGGTTGGGTTGGCACCATCCTCACCTTCGCATCTCTCTCCTGCTGCTCCGGCCCATCTTGTAGGTGGTAATGGCGCTACCGGACATTACCCCTCTACACTACCCCGGTGGTGCGCTTGTTCCGGCATGTTTTGTACCAACAGCGCTAGCGGGATGTTGGAACTTGAGGATATGCGGGAAAGAAACTTGCTTAAGACTGCAGCATCTTCGAGAGAAAGGTCTGCGCCCAAGCTAGGGAAGGTGGCGTGGCGTGGGTGGCGTCGCCGAGGAGGGTGAAGATGCCCGAGGGGTGGGGCTGGTTGGAGAGTTATTCACGGATGCAGAGTTTCAATTTGTAGACTAACTCGTAGAGGGCGAGGAGCTTTCCTACCCTTTTGAGAGGTTTAGAATTATGAGGGAGGAAAGCGATGGCTAGGGAGAGTACCTTGGGCCCCAGTACATCTGTCCTTACCATGGATTTACTTTTGGGAGAGTGTGAGCGATGTGCAAACCGTAGAAGTTATATTTTCATATCCTTCTTACAAAGTGCCTAAGTTCCACGCGAATTCTCTCACTCTATCGTCTACCACTGTGCGACCCGTATTGCCCACCTTGACACCGGGTGCCAGGCGGAAGCGTTCTCGCCGCATCACCTTCTTCGCATACTGATATTATATCGCGGCGTGTACCAGTATGGGTACGGTTATCGCTATGACTTCCTCGGGAGGTAGGTTTGGAGTCGCAAGGAGGCTGGCGGCTAGGACGGAATTAATTGCGTTCAGGTACCCAAGTGGGATAAGCGGTCGCCGGGTCACGGTGCCGGTACACCGATCAGAGAGTGCGGAGATCTACTTGTGAAGGGTTTCTTGCACATGGCGTTCAGAGGACTGATTAATATCATACTGTGGGATATCCGGTAGTCCCTTGACGGGATTGGGAGGGACTTGGAATGGCAGTACCGGTAAGGGTCACCAGGCGACGTAGTGCGTATAATGTTTGCCCTATGCCCTGTCATACCTTATCGGTGCTCGGCCGCGAGAGACATACGGTAAATACCGGTACCGCTCTTGACTAACACCAATCTGTCCTCGACCTGTACCGGTATTGAAGGAATTATCCACCTACATCGACACAGTACCGTAGGCTCAAGCCCTCCACCGATCGAGTGTCCGAATTCTCCAAAGCGAATCAGGAATTCGAGTACATGAACCCGCAAGCCAGTTAGCATCATAAAATATCCATCAAGGGTCTCGATGACCACATAAAGTGACTAACCAAAGGTCTTGGCGAGAGGCTTAAATAAATTAAGTCACGTGATTACCAAGACATTTAGTTAGCCACTCCGCTCCGGCAGTAAAATTCCAGGCCACCCATCCATGCATATTGCCACGGTGATGAGGGTGATAAATAGGTCAGAGGATGCAAGATAGGGAGTGCGAACTTAAACCCAAGTCTCAGCATATCATTGCATTGTATTATATTACCCCATGAGTGGCGCAAGCGCAGTAAGGCAAGGCAATTACGATGAAGAAAGCCACAGGCTTAAACCAGTCACCGAGCGGATTTTGCAAAATACACGATTACCGTTGCAATGTCAAAACAACACTATTGCGGCAACCTTACAAACCTCCCCTCCTCCCCCTACTTTCCATACCCCTGCCAACAGCCAAGCTCTATATTCAAACCCTGCTGGCTACTCATAAACTCGTTTATTCTGAACCTTTCCCAGAAAATATCGTCGCAAATCCACGGATCTTAGATCCCGGTTGCACAGCATGAAAATGGTCACAATTTTCTACACCACCCAGGTTCAGTGCATCTCCAGTGGTGGGGTTGAGAGGCCGGCGTATAACCACAATTCGCCAGGTTGCTACCTGGTCTCCAATTTGATAGTTCTGTTCTGAGCGCTGCATTGCTAGCAATAACTTACCCGGTGGGTAATGAGGGTCCGATCTAATGAACTTATTGCGGCAGGAAATTAGATGGGGTTCAGTGGAATGGCAGGTATTTTCCCGGTGTGCATGGGGGGATTCGAGCCCTCGTTGATACGAAGAATATCATCCTCAAATCGCATTGCTAAAGTTTGATTCTCTGGTTCATGGCAGCTCCAGGGATGCCTACACCAGGCCTTCGCAGATTCAAGAGAGAGGTCTATATGCAGTTTACCTATCTATCCATCTATCCATCTATCATTAGAAAAGGAAAAAAGGGAAGAAATGAATATATAATAAAGAGTTAAAAAAAGGAGACTTTGAAATAAGGGGTCTCTTCGACGAGGAATGGTATTATAACCAAGATAAAAAATGAAATCGTCTTCCGGTTGCTGTAGGCTAAAACAAGAAAAGGGCAGAAATTCGTAAGCCTTGATTCATAAACATTGACAAATATCCAATGGATTTAGGGGTATATGCCTACACAGATGTGCCATTCCCGTGAATAATGGCCAAGGGGATTTCAAGGACATGTCAATCGGACAGGTGTAAAGGCATTCAGGAAAATGGAAATATGGTGATACTAGCAATAGTATGTACAAGACTCCACGGGGGCGAGGAAGGCTGGTGTTGGAAAGAGGGGAATCCCAGGAGATTCGAGCGTGATCAATAGAGTACGCAGGGTGCTTCTACCTCACCTTTGTTGCGTCACAGCTGGTGGGGCAGCGGCGCTTCTGGGGTTTCAACAGATTTCTGAGCTTGCAATAGGTGCACGATTCTTCCATGTCCCTTCTTAGCAGCATGAGAGAGCGGTGTGTCACCGTATTTATCCAGACGATTGAAGTCGACATTTTCCCGCCCCAGCAATAATTTGACTACACCCTCGTGTCCGTAAAGAGCAGCCAACCCGAGCGGTGTCCGGCCATTCGCGTTTGCGCAATTGAGGTCGACATTTTGCTGTTCCAGCAATAACTTGACCACTCCTTCGTGTCCATTGACGGCGGCGCTCGTCAAGGGTGTTTGATCTTTTATACCTGGGCGATTGGGGTCAACATCCCCTCTGCGCAACAGTAACTTGACCACACCCTCATGTCCGTAGAGAGCAGCCAACCCAAGCGGCCCATTACCATCGCTATCTGGGCGATCGGGGTCGATATTTTCTCGTTCCAGCAATAATTTGACCACTCCTTCATGTCCCCCAAGAGCAGCACACCCGAGCGGCGTTCGATCATTCACATCGGGATGATTAGGGTCGACATCTTCTCGCCCGAGTAATAATTTGACCACCCCTTCGTGTCCCTTTACAGCAGCACACCCGAGTGGTGTCCGACCATTCACGTTTGGGAGATTGAGGTCAACATTTTGCTGTTCCAGCAATAACTTGACCACTCCTTCGTGTCCATTGACGGCGGCGCTCGCCAGGGGTGTTTGATCTTTTATACCTGGGCGATTGGGGTCAACATCCCCTCTGCACAACAGTAACTTGACCACACCCTCATGTCCGTAGAGAGCAGCCAACCCAAGCGGCCCATTACCATCGCTATCTGGGCGATCGGGGTCGATATTTTCTCGTTCCAGCAATAATTTGACCACTCCTTCATGTCCCTCAAGAGCAGCACACCCGAGCGGCGTTCGATCATTCACATCGGGATGATTAGAGTCGACATCTTCCCGCCCCAATAATAATTTGACCACCCCTTCGTGTCCCTTTACAGCAGCACACCCGAGTGGTGTCCGATCATTCGCGTTTGGGAGATTGAGGTCCACGTTTTGCTGTTCCAGCAATAACTTGACCACTCCATCGTGTCCATTGACGGCGGCGCTCGCCAGGGGTGTTTGATCTTTTATACCTGGGCGATTGGGGTCAACATCTCCCCTGTCCAGCAGTAACTTGACCACACCCTCATGTCCGTAGAGAGCAGCCAACCCGAGCGGCCCATTACCATCGTTATCTGGGCGGTCGGGGTCGATGTCTTCCCGCTCCAGCAATAACTTGACCACTCCTTCGTGTCCCTCCATAGCAGCCCACCCAAGTGGCGCTCGATCCTGCTTATCTGCCCGATTGAGATCGACATTTTTCTGCTCCAGCAACACCTTGACCACTCCTACGTGTCCCTTTCTGGCCGCCCATGCGAGTGGTGTTCTACCGACACAATCTTGTTGGTCAACCTCATAACTTTCAGCATTTATCAATACAGTCACAAGTTCAACAATGCCGAAGAACGACGCGCAGTGTAGTCCAGAGAAGAGCGGGGATGTAGAGATGGCTCTGCTGTAGCTGGGATGCAGTACCTGCACTAGAAGTGACACAGCGGATATGTGATCTTCGTACTTATTCAAGAGCTCCAGCGCAAGGGTCCTCGAATGGTCTGAGAAATCCTGGTTCGTATGTGTTCCCCAATATCTCGCAGAATATTTGAGGAACGGCATGCTTCCATGGTCTGGGAGAGAATTGAGTTTGAGGTTATTGACTTGCTGTGAATTTAGATAAGTCAAGCAGGTTTCTGCAAGTATCGAGTGAGGTTTACCAAAGAGACCTGGGTGACTACAAAGGTATTCTTGGACGGTATAGTGGATTAACCGCACAGTGGAAGCCTCCGGGTCGACTGTGATCAGGCCTTGGCAGTAGTCTAGCAATGCGCCTATTGTAGGAACATTTTCGGGATCAAAATCTGTTTCTCCGATCTCCACTGCAAGCGCATGGCACAGCTCATCCACCTGTAATGGTCGTTCCGAATGACAGACCCATGTGAGAGCGGCTATAGCAAGCATTGCTTTTTCCTCGTCCTGGGCCTTTATACGCTCCAGTGTCGCACCGTATGCATCCCCTAACCCTGTCCCATCTTTTATTGACTTGAGTGTTTTCCTCCGCCGAGCGACAGTGGTACCTCGGAGGATTGCCTCGATGTGGAGAGAGGCTAGCAGGAATCTAGGCTCAAATATGTCAGCTATAAATTTAGGGTATCTTTGCCCCCAATCTCGTTCCTACATACGTTTCTGAGCTTATTGTGGGAATGCTCCCCATAATCTCCCCCTCCAATGTGCTGCTCATCATATTTGGGATCGTATCCTTCCTGAGTTTCTCACGAAGAAATCTAAGTACCCCATCTTCCGTAGCCCGTATGGAAACAAAGGTTGCCGCTGGACCCAACTCCCTCTCCACCTCACTCCGCACATGTGGTCTTCCGGTCATAAATAATCGTGTATTCGGTGACCCTTGAAGCATCTGGCCTAACGATTCAAGAACCACTATTCGATGCTCCGGTACGCATTCATCAAGCGCATCAACACATATAAATATGCGCCTCGCCGTCGCGATTGTCTGGAACATCTTCAAAATTCCTAAGACTTGTAGCCCCCTGCCCCCAATTGACATTTTTTCCTTTCGGAAATCCTGGGTTATTGCTTCCGGTATTTCGCCCTGTCCCGTAACAAGCTGTCTCAGAAGGGAGCCGAGCATATTTACCGGCGACTGCTCATTCCGAGAAGCAAAGTCGAAGTAAAAGCACGCAACGGTTGGATATCTCTCGATTGCCTCGTCGCACAGCTTATCTATGACGAGTGAACTGCCATCGCAACCTATTAGCAATAATATCCTTTGATTCCCCACAACGATACATGCTCTCTTACGTGACATAGCTCTTCCCCACTCCTGGATTACCGTCGCAAAACAAGGTCTGATGGTAAGATGCATCCTCCCTACTCCCGCTACGCCAGCGTCTGAATTCTTCGGTTTCCAGGAGCCAAGCTCCTATACTGTCGACCCGGCGGGCTCCAATGTCCCGATGCCGCACCCGTGGTTCCAACGGAGATAGCCACGCCAGTATTTCAGATCTATCATCGGTGGTAGTGTAGTTAAAGGTATTGGCGACGTTAAAAGAGCCATGGATATTGCTGAAAGTTTGTGACATTTTCCACTTTCCACTGCGATGAATGTTGTTGAGAGTGAGGTGCTGATTAACTTGAAGTCTGTTGAACGCATTTACTTGAAGTTGAGGAAAAGCGGGGTTGATAAAGCCTTGCGCCTGGTTGTCACTGTTTCTGGTCACTGGACCTGAAACTCGTTACACAAATACTTGACAACTGATCCCATCAGAGACTCTGAGGCGATTCACATGTACTGGTAGTAGTTCTTCCTTTTTTCTTTTAATACATTCTAAGGATGCAGAAGCCCCCACCCAAAACTACTTCCAGTACCTACTGGCGAAGCCATAGACTAACTTATTGCCTAAAAATCAGGGGCTAAGTTACCCTACGGTAGCATGCCAATGCTGGAAGTTGTTGCTTAAGAGAGCGGGCGCCAAGAAACTCGTCCAGTGTCGAGAAGCCAAACACTTTTTGATACAAACTTTAATGATGCGCAAGTCATAGGATTATTGGGGAAGCACCGGAAAGGTGCCCTCCCGAAACGCGAAAGTTTAGTGACAGACGTGCCACGGAAAACGCATATCGGCACGAGGAGTGGTAACAATGGAAGGTGTGTCCAAGTGCATACGGCGCAAGTGCACGAAGCTATTATAACTTGGGAGCAATAGTGCATAGTGCCGACAACCGCAGCGATGGCGACAAAAATTCCAACTACTCGGCAACAACAGCACTACTTCCTTCCACTACGAGAAGTTCGAGGGCCTCCACAACCGACGCCGCTCCCGACTCTCCAACCGCAGCACCCCCAGCAGTCCCAGCAGCGTAAGGCCAACCTCATCCGCAATTGCATCCCCGCCAAGATGCCCTACGTCTACTTTCCCGGCCCGCCACCTCCCTACCAGCAGCGTACCGTACAGTTCACCACCCCCTTATTCCTAGGCAAACGCAACCTCTAC
>QOVD01004037.1:0-12288 GCA_003521225.1 Tuber microsphaerosporum | reverse complement strand
ACCACCACCATTGTCAATCATCCAGCACCATCCCACCATCCCACACCCCCTCCAACCATCAAATTATCCACTACTGTTCGTGTCTCTCTTCCTCTCCTCCTCCCTTCCCTCCTTCCCTCCCTTCTTTTCGTCCTTCCTTGTCTACCTCACTGATAATCTCCCCTCGCTTCTTTCAATTTGTATTGACCCAAAAGCAATTCTTGCGCAGTTCACGTCTTTCATTGTTGACGGTTTGATTATCTGTCGACACCCTTACCTTGGAGCGATTTTTCTTGCCCACATCCCTTGCGTCAATCACGACGGTGCAATTTTCCCGCAGTTGTACTTTTCTCGAGCCGGTTAACTCAAACGAAGGTATCTATTAATACCCTCTCCTCTCAAATAGAAGAAGAAGGTTGGTCTTTTGATCCAATTCTTTCCCTGTCCCGCTCCTATAATTTTTTTTCTGTGTTTAATCCTTTTCTTTCCTTCTTGTTCTACCATTAATAATCCTTTGCCCCCCCGCCTCCGTCCGCTGTCCTTGGTGTACGTTCGTTTGTCGCCCTTTCTGAACACTTCCCTTGAGTCGGTCAAGCCCTTCGATAATTCTTCAATGATATTTACTCTACGGCTCGATTAGCAGGTTTCGAAAATAATATCCTTTTTTGCTTCACTTTTTTCCTTTAAGAAGCGGTTTTTTTTTTGGCGCTAGAGCCAGAAGTTTTCTCTACCCGACCCCAACAGAAAGCAACCGGTCCATCGCATCGTTTTTACGCATCTTTTCACTCTTTTTCAAGGTTGAACAAACAACATGTCATTTCAATACGATTACTCGCAGCAACAGCAGCAGCAGCAGCCAGGCTCTGCCTCGCCGACTGGAGCCTCCGCCGGCGGGCCACCTCCTACCGGTCAAGCCGTTCCACAACAACCCTCTGCATCTCCCGTCCCTTATCCTAACAATTCTGCAGCGGGCTCTTCTAATGGCGCTGCTGGTAGCGATGCTAAGACAACTTTGTGGTAAGTTTGATATTGAAACCATATTGCCTCGGACTCCGTTATGGGGGGATTTCTCGTGTAACGTGTAGATATTTACGGCTAACCAACTCCGGCCTTATAGGATGGGTGAACTCGAACCATGGATTGATGAGGCGTTTGTTAGAAATGTTTGGTATCAATTGGGCGAGGCAGTTAATGTGAAGATGATTCGCGACAAGTTTTCTGGGTACGCGTTTTCTCATTCCTGCCGTTGAATAGTTTTTTTTTTTTTTCTTTTTTCCCCTTGGTTATAAATTTTACTTTCGTCGGGATGACTAACATTATCTTTTATTAGTAACGCCGGTTATTGTTTTGTTGATTTCAGCAGTCCCGCTGCGGCTGCTAAAGCGTTGACGCTCAATACCACTCCTATTCCCGGGAGCAGCCGTCCTTTCAAATTGAACTGGGCCTCTGGAGGAGGCCTTGCTGACAGACGGTATGGGTTATACTTTATTAGCTTGCGTTCTTCATATTGGCTAATCAAATCTCATGCAGCGATGATCGCGGGCCTGAGTACTCCATTTTTGTCGGTGACCTTGGACCTGAGGTCAATGAATACGTTCTCGTTTCCCTTTTTCAATCACGATTCCCGTCTTGCAAATCGGCAAAGATTATGACGGATCCCGTTAGTGGGATGTCTCGTGGTTATGGGTTTGTTAGGTTCTCGGATGAGATGGATCAGCAACGTGCTTTGACTGAGATGCAGGGCGTGTACTGCGGTAATCGTCCCATGCGTATCTCCACCGCGACTCCTAAGAACAAGAGCGCTGCCGGTGGTCCTGTCATGCCCGGAGCGCCTGGCCCCGTTGGTATGTACTCTATGGGAGCTCCTCCTATGGGTTATTATGGTGCCCCGCAGCCAATGAATCAGTTTACCGATCCTAACAACACCACCGTTTTTGTCGGCGGACTTTCCGGATATGTTACCGAAGATGAGCTCCGCTCGTTCTTCCAAGGGTTTGGAGAGATCACTTATGTTAAGATTCCTCCGGGGAAGGGTTGTGGATTTGTTCAGTTTGTCCAGAGACATGCGGCTGAGATGGCAATCAACCAGATGCAAGGATATCCTATTGGGAACTCGAGGGTTAGATTGAGTTGGGGACGAAGCCAAAACAACTCGGGGCCTGCGGGTACTCCTTACCGGCCCGCTCCTCCGCCACCGGTTTATCCATCGATGGGAATTGCTCCTCAGCATCATTATGCGTCTTTTGCGCCTTTAAAGTAGTTACTCTGTTTCTTTAAGCTCTTTTATAGTTCGATGTACTTATTACACGTTACTCTTTGTCTCCCCTTTACATATCCCCCTCATAGATGTTTCGATTTCGATTTCTCCGTTTTCCCAGCAAGGCCCATTCTTGTCCATTATCCCACTAGGTCATTTCCTGTACTGGGGCTCTTCTTTTTTCTCATCAGTGACGATTTTGGAGTATGGCTGTTTGATTTTGTTTGCTGATTTATTTGCGCTTTGCCTTTTCTGTAGTCCTCATGCTGCTCACATGCACCCGCCTCCTCAGCCGGGCCAGATGCCACCACCGGGACCACCAGGCGCGATTCCTGGGCCGACTGATCCAACGGAACCTCTCGATATGCAGCGCATGAATACGATGTACCTGGCCGCGAAGGATGGCAGAATGGACCGTCTCGAAGCCGACTCGCGTGGATACCATTCCGTCTATGCTGCTTAAAGACCAAAAACCTATTTTGACATTGCTTTTATTTTCGTTTTTTATTTTTTGCTGTTTAAGGGAACGATGACCGAAACTGAGAGAGGTGGAGGAAAAATGAAGACAGAAGAAATCAAAAAAAAAACAACCGATAATGGGAATGAAATGTTGTTGCCAGGGGAAGGTTAGGAAATGGAATTCATGCAAGGGAAAGGAAAAGAAATGTGATGGATGGTGTTGGGAGTGTTGATAGCTACATCTGGCGTTTCGCAAAAAAATGTTTGGCTTTTTTTTCTTTCAATTCCTCTTGTTTTTTCTTTCCCTTGTTTCTTTTTTGTCGAACTTTCCCTTTTTACTTTCCTGCCCCAATTCTCGATCAAAAAGGGGGACTCTTTTCATCATCATCTTCATCATCTTCATCATCACCGGCTTTGTTGGTTTGGTCTGATTTAGTTTGGCTGCGTTGGTTTTCCTTTCATCTTTGTTTTAAAAAAATGGTAGTCCTTTTCTTCTATTTCGTAGCTGGGTTGTTTTGCCTTCCTCTCTTACCTAACTATCTTATCTTTTCTCCTTGGGGATTACTTCGCTTTACTTATTGTTGAGTTCTATCTGCCTGTCTAGTGCGCCCTTGATCTCATTTGGGTTTGATTTTGATCGACTTCTTGAATACGGTGTCTGAGGAGAATTAAAAATTCTGGCTTTTTATTTTATTTTTATGGGGCTTTTTGATCATGATTTTGTCCTCCTACTCTCTGTCCAACTACCCATTAGCGAAAAGGCATGACATTGGCTTCCCTTCACACACCCAGGTTGTTGTGGTGGTAGGGAAGTGCCGGTGCCACTTGGGCAGCAAAGCTCTACTACCGGTAGGCGATGCAAACCCCACTTTTTCAAGCGCAAGCTATATACTTTGAGCTCCAAGGAGATTCAAAGTAATTACAGTCTGTACTGAGGGCATCACGGAACTAGGCAGTGGATGGATGGGGGAAGGAGGGGGGAGTGGTAGAAACTACGAAATCAAATTCAAATATCGAGTACTTTTTTTTTTTTTTTGCAGAATTGGCATATTATATGCGAGAGGACCAGAGTGGTATTAAAATACCGTAGGCGAAATATGTCCCTTAGGTAGCAAGGGGGTTGTATTATATTATAGGCCCCTTCGTGGTTGTTGGTACATATAATATTTGCTGTGCAAAGGAATATGATGTCGTTGTCGTAGTTGTTTGGCTGTGCCAAGGTTTCCCACCACCACCACCACTTTGAATGAGGCTTAAGTTAAGCCCCTTCGAATCGGGGGGGCAACTCTATTAAGTGCCCCACAGTTCAATTGTTCAGCGATAGAATCACTGGTAAATTATCATCTATCATAGTATAATATATAATCTCTCTTTTCTAACCACATCTACGTATTATAGTCCAATCTCGACAATATAATACCACCTTGGAAATATATTGATGGAGAGAGAGAGAGAGAGAGAGAGCGAGTTATGAGAAATCAATAAAATGCTTCTTTCTTTCTTTCTTTCTTTCTTTCTAGGCAAGTAATAAAAAAAAAAAAAAAAAAATAAAATAGGATGGGGATGTTAAAGACGTTGAAGACATGCATAATACGATATGAATATTATGATACTCTCAATGATGTAGAGGATGAGGTAACTCTTTAACAAGTAGATTCATAGGAAATCAATCAATAGAGGTTAACTTAACACCCTTGCTTGCCATAGATAGATCTATTATATTATCATATCATATCATAGCCAAAAAAAAAAGAAAATTATATTCACAGACGGTCACTCGCTTATTCCTGACTGCGTATTCATCAGCTGGGCAGCGGCTCTGTTATATATGTTTATACGATGCTCTCCCACTACCCATGGAGCGCATTTCTGGTAGGTAGGTAAAAAAAAAAAAAGAAGACGAGTGAGTGAGTGAGTGAGTGAGTGAGTGAGTGAGTGAGTGAGTGAGTTGCTTGCGCTCAGAGAACCGCTAACTGACTGGCTGGCATGATATGATTGGGTACTATTAGCTTTATAGCATGGCAGATTTTTTGGTTGGTTTGTTGGTTGGTTGGATGAAAAAAAAACGAAAGCACCGGCATCAGTCTCTCCGAGTAAGTTAGAGAAAGGCTTCGAAATATGATATCATACTTTATTTTAACCTTTGTCGTGGAGTGAGGGAACTATAATAATTATAAAAACCCTCAGCAATCAAAACCACTCCCCCTAATCGCACATAATCTTTGAAGAAGAAGTCTGTTTTGCTGTAGCCAGCCTGAGCATAGTCCAACCTGAGGTATTATACTGTAGATAAACTGTTGAAATCTTTCTAATTTCAACTTTCAAGTAATTGTAGCAACTGGAACTAACTTGAATAGCGATAACTCTGGGAAATGTTAGTGTGTGGTTGAATTGGGAACTTCCAACCATTTATTTTCTAGTATCATATCATGAATTGAAACTCGTGCCCCTAATTAAATGCCTGATATTATACTTGGAATTGGTACTTGGGAGTGGATAACACCTGAGTTAGATATTGTACAATCTTAAAAGCTAAAGCTACTCGCATGTTATATTTTTGGATGAGGGTTTAGGAAACGAAGAAGGGTGAGCTAGAACTGTTAACAAAGCGAAAGGTTAAAGGTATATACTCCACACTCTTTCTCTTATATTATAGTGCTCTATGATATACCGCTATTGGTATAGAGGATATGTATCATAGACATTAGGCCATTAACAACCTTAACCCTCATCGACAAAAACAAAAGTTGGTTCGCCAGGCATTTTTTTTTTAATGCCTGACTACATCCACTCGGCGGAGATTCGAACATGCGGTGGTGGTTCCTGCTTCCAATTAATACGGGGCCAGTTCCTTAGCCATTAGACCATAGGAACCGGCCGACAATCACCTCTTTCCCTTCGAATTTTGAGTGTGATCCTCTCTTAAACCGGATATCTTTCCAAAAAAAAAAAAATTTCGATAATAATACAAAGCGATGTAATTCTTATATTATTTACTATGATCCCCGGGTGAAATTGTGCTTACTATACTATACCTTTCCCTTCCCCCCCCTCTTTTTTGTCCTTTGTATCTTATCTGTGATAAACTTGTCATATTAAGATATCCTCCGGTCAATGAAGTAGGGTTTACTAGTGAAGATATGACAAGATGTATAGCATCAAATCCTACAATAGTACTGGTGAAAGAATAGTAATCCCTACTCCGGGCACTGCGGGCGGTAAGTCAGATAATATGCCAAGTTGGACTTTTTGTTTTCTTTCTTTCTTTTATAAATTCCCAAGCCAAGGGGTATGGAATTAACTGGCGAGGCTGGAAGATCTATTTATTTCTTGGAATGGAAATTGTTTTTTTGTTTGTTTTTTTGGGGGGGTTATTTTCCGCTGTCGGCATATGGGGTGTACTTGTGCTGCTGCGTTTAGAGTGCAGTTCAGGGAAGTTCTGAGCACACCGCGGATAAGTATTGTATCCTGCACACCCTCCCTCCCTAATTCGTTTCGTTGGTGAATGTGGGGTGGGTGTGGATAGGAAGTCATGGAGTGTCACTCGTTGTTTTGTTTTTTTTATATTAATTTTCGACAACTTATTGAGGAAGGGAGGATTAGATGGGATGGGGTGCGAGCGAGCCCCGACTAATTTTGGCTTGTGATAGAGTGTAATTAATGAATGGGCTAGATTGGGCTTGCTTGCTTGTGCTGATTACTTTATGTAATTGCTTTCAATGGATTTGGGGGGTGAATGGGAGGTGAAGGTGTCGTAGGGCGGGGGTAAGGTGGCTGGCTGGGTGGTTTCTTCTTGAGTATGTGGAATACTCTTGGGTATATATAAATGTTGTACGATAGCAGGATGTGTGGACAGACTTGGGTGGCTTGTGGCGGTGGTGTCTGATATTTCCGCGGGGTTCTTGTGGGATCGGGGTGTGGGGGTAGGTTGCAGAGATATGTTCTAGGGAAATGGCTGAGCGTACTGGCTATTGATTCTTCGTACGAGACTCTTAAGTGATTAAAGGGCACATAGCTGAGCGCGACTGTGTGATGGACGGATAATGAGTTCTGCCCTGTGGCAAGTCCGGTATGGGTACAAGTTGTGTGTTTTAACAGTGGTAATGACGCTGCAGAGGGAGTATACGTATCTCCAGTTCCCTCCCATCGTTCGTAATCCCCCCAAAACTCTGGCCTCGACCGCCTGAGGGCTATAGGAATTGGTTTGCTTGCGTTTTCAGAGAAGAATGTATCTATTTCACACACGGAGTGACCCGTAGCTAGTATTTTAAGCATGACATAGATTCTTATTCTTAAACTAGCCATCAAAAAGGAATGGGGCGGGATAAGTTTTTATTCTTCGCGGTAAACCCACCCTTTTCCTCTATCTGGTTTTGGTTTCTCCTAGGCTAGACTATAAATAAAAAATATAGTCACTATCTGACCCAATCAGCGTCTCGCAATTCAAATCTTTGGTTCATCTGTTATGCACTTAATTCTTAACTTTTGAATAACTAACTTGAGCGCCGCTGTCGAGTGATTTTTGTTATGGATGCGAGTTCATTAGTTCCTGGGGAAGGCCTATTAGCGGAACACTTCCTCAATCGCTTCCCCCACACCACCTCTAGTCTAACAGATTAGGCCGGTCCTGTCTACCGCATCAAACGAAGATAGGTATCCATCAGCAACGGGTGCCCACATAACTTATTAATTTTCCAACTCAACCTAACCTACGCCGACAGGGATAATACCTCCCATCCCCAATCCCGCCAGGCGCACTTCAGGTCCCACATCAGCCGAGTAAGTAAAAGTTATGAATAAATGAATAACGAGTAGAATCAGGCGGCGCCCGAGGCCCCACGACCGCTCACTCGCAGCCGGAATAGGCATACCGGCGTGGGACTGCGGGGATGTATGTTTCCGCCCGGATTGACGGGCTGGGAGGGTGTTTGGCATGTGAGAGTTGCACAACTAGTGAGTTGGTTGGTTTGTCAACGTGTGCTGTGTGGGTGGGACCTTAATTATTAGGTACTGTATACACACAGGAATTTAGGATGCCGATGCGGCCGAGCATAGTGCTTTCGATTCTGCTAGGAGGTTTGGCATAGTGCTGTGCAGCCGCGTTCCCAATGCTCTCATACCCTTCCAAGTACCTCGAGCCCTCTCTTTTTATTATTCGATAAGAAACAAATTGTGATAAGCCGACAATGTCCCTAGAGGCATATCCGAAAATAGTTATCTAATGGGTTCTGGTTATTCCGTTGTTAATGGGTATTGTTCTTGGGGTAAAAAGAAGAGTATGAGAACTTTACGGACGCAGCTGTAGAGTATCGGTACTATATTCGCTTAGGGGTTGATCCGATCCGATCTGATACAATCTAATCTCACGCCTATCAGTCTCACTCGACAAGTAATATGATAGGTAAATTACCGCAAGTGATCAGCACGGGCGCTCACTCCCTTCCCTCCCTCCCTTCCTCCCGGAGAAACCTCCTCACGGGAGACTCATGCGATCGGAGCGGAAGGGAGGAAGGGAAGGTGTGGGACGGAGCATATAACCCTTGGGAATTCTTCCTTCAGCCAATGTGGCTGGATGGAGGGGAGGAGGGAGGTTGAAGAGTTGCACTTCAGCTAGGTTAAGTTAGAGGAGTTCTCGAACTGTGAGATCTATCATCAGTGCTCCGATGAGGCCAGCCAGCTAAACAACGGGGTTCCATGGGTATGCTCCTGCAACCTAAGGTAATGTGATGTGATGAAATGTAGCTCACTTCCAGGCCTCCGAACAAAGTCCCCCCGCAACTATTAGGTACTATAGCTGGGATACCATAATGGTGGGATAAACAACTATAAGGCACGACCAAAGCCCTATGCACCGGTATCCATGCCTAACTTAGGACATAAACCCAACGAACTCTCACCCCAGGAAGTGGCGCACCCTCTTCCCCATACGGTAGCCAAAGGCATTAAGGCATATTGCTGCGGGGATGGGGTGGCGGGTGACACGGTCTCATAATTGTACTATCCTCGTGTTGTGGCGTCCTAGGGGTGATTGTACCAGATGGTGATGATGTAGGTTCCCGTCGGGAACCTGGGTCACCAGTTTCGGGTTTCGGATTCCCTGTGGTGGGTGGGGAGGGTTGTGGTGGTATTAATGACGTTGAAGAAATAGTCCATATTGAGGCCTGAGGAGTTATTTCGGCTTCTTTAAGAGGCGCGAATACTTGCTACGGGAGCGGGCCTTAATCGATTTTGTAGAAGGTTAGATATTATGATCCATGCTACTTTGAAGGCCTTGCGGAGGAGGGCTGGTAGGTGAGCTGTATCTTGGACAGGGTAGAAAAGCGCCCGAGATCCCACGCCAGTACGGGATATGGCGATTCAGCTTCAGCTCAAAGAGTCTACTGTATTGTACAAGCAGCTGAACTTGAGTCCTTAAGAGCACTCGCTCCTGACAGTCTACCTGGACAAACAGAAGTCTTGATAGTCACTTTTATTGGTTCCAGAGACGGTGCAGGATATCATACAAATATCCTACATGGACAATCGGGAGTTGTTCCAAAAGTTTTGAGATGTGCGGCCACCTTTGTTGATAGACAATTAGCATGGCTATATGAGGTACTTTTCTTTCCAATCTACGAGCACTCAGTGCCGGTAGTTAAGACGGGAAAGGAGGAATAATTAAGAAAGAAGGTTGCGAACCTTTTTTTTGCTTTTCTTCTGCCCAGCTGCAGGCGGGAAAGGGCTTTTTCAACAATTTCAGGCCTCCCACGCCAAGATTTTGGCCACTGACAAGCGCAGATCGTGCTCGCTAAAAGTAACTACTGGATTCCAGTGCATGAGTCTTAAAACAACATCTATCCTAACGATGAAAGGGCTGGGCTGGAGTCCTGAAGAACTCACCCCACCCTTCCACCCCCCCTTACAAGCAAAAAATCTGTGCAAGAACATCTTGGGGTTTTGGCCATCAGGCACGGTATCTCTTCAAAAATTAAGCCCTACCCTATCGTGCCTTCCTCTCTATCAGTCCTAGCTACCGTTATACACCCAGAGAGAGGAAAAAAAGCGAAGCTCACATTCCCTTCATCCATCCATCCACCCCCCCTCCCAAATAGTGGAGTACTTTTATTTTATTTTATTTTATTTTTCTCCTCCTCGTCGCAGTACGGCCAACCATGGGCTCAGAAATCTTGGAAACCAGGTCACCACTACCGTCCCCCGAGCACAGCCCTCCCACCAGTTTCCATACGCCGTCGATGGAACTGGTCTCCGATCCTACAGATCTGCTGGATATTCCGTTGCAGCCGTTGGATCCGGAGGACGAGGCTCCGCCAACATCGCCAGATCCCTCATCCTCACCACCCCCTCCCCCTAATCCAAACTACACGAACCGCACAGGTGAAAACCCATGGGCAAACACGCCTGTCGTATTGGAGTCCGTTGATGCTTACCTCGCGTCGAACCGCACCGAATCTTTGGGCGGGAACTCCGACGAAAAGGTGAGGGCTAGCTCGGAGACGCTAGGTGAAGAGGGAGATGAGGAAGATGAAGATGAAGACCCATCGTCGGGAACTGGTCAGGACGGAAGCAATAGCACTCGTGGCGAAGAGGATAAAAAGGGGAGAAGAGGAACGGACGAAGTCCCGTCGCCAAAGGGCAAACGTAAGAAGCGCACCAATGCGGAGAGCAGGGAGACCAGAGAACCTGGAGAGCCAATCCTTCTCACAACATCAATCACTACTACCTATGCGAAGGACCTCCATGAGCTCTGCCAGTCCCATGTCCGCTTAACCCCAATCTTCGCCTTCGAGCAGAATAAACCGCAAGAATTCACGGTTGTTTTAAAGTTGGTTGGACCGCTCGAGACTAAGGAGATTGCGGTTGACGGAATATACCCATCTAAGCGGCACGCAAAGGAGGCGGCGGCAGCATTGGGCATCGAATATGTTCGCGATCTACCCAAGGATGGATCGTCTCGGTTATTCACTATGGAGCAAGAAGCGGAGAATTGGGTTGGCTTGTTGAGCGGTATTTTCACCTCACCCCTTTGGATGACTACATTCCCTTCGCCCTCGCCCTCACCCTCACCCTCACCCCCTCCTTTTCGCGCTGCATATATGCATGCGTGCAAAATAATACAAATGCAAATTACGGAAACTAAACGAAACCAGACATGTGCAACGGAAAGCAGATTCGGCCCCAATACACCGACTATGCTACTCCTGGCGCCGGCTATTCCTGCGAAATCAGACTGAGCGCGGAATTCGGATGCCCGGGCGTGGAGTGCATGGTTTTTGGGGACAAGCATCGCGCCTTCAAAAACAAGAAGAGTGCAAAGATCGCCGCGGCCAAAGAGGCCATATTGTGGATTCGTGAACAGGCGCCTCCAGGAGCTCCGGTTAATGGCCGGACTCTAAAGGCAGCTGCGAATGGTCCCGAGGGTGTAATAGATATCCCAGAGGGGACACCTACGGCCCAGATTGTTAATCGTTTGTCTCCCACCGCTTGACCCGTTTTCTCACGCCGTCACTAACTAGCCAAAAAAAAAAGTCATCTGCCCAAAACTAGGTTACACCTCCCCGGAGTATATCTTAAATCCCGATCCTCACGCACCCGGTCTATACGACGTGGACGCAGTGATCAAGCGTCCGAAAGGCCCACGCCCAGCCAAAATCGGCCCGATCCGCAGCGTCTTCGGGAAGAAGAAGGCTCGTGAGGAAATTGCTACTTGTGTACTCCGCTGGCTTCGCAAGGAGGCAGAAAAGCAGGGACTCAAGATTATCGAACATAGGGAGACTGATGCCGCCGAGGAGGAGGATTATAATTCTTCTTCTTAGTCACTTCTGGTCACTTTATGGCTCGATGGAGCTCCGTGTGAGAATCAGCAATTGATGGTAAAAGTTTTTGGGAAATGGTCTGGCTCGGTTGATTGGATGAGTTGTTCAGTTTCTTTTTTGTCTTTGTTCTTTTCTGCCTACCATAACCAAATTTACTATCTCTTTCTCCCTCTCCCCCCTTTTTACTTTAATAATTTCTCTTGGCATCCTAGCTATTCCTTCTTTTTCTTTCTCCATCTCCTCCCTCATTTACCGCATCTCGTTCACATTTCCATTGTCATTTTCATTCTCAATCTCTTCATCCATTCCCAACCTCCCCCCCTCCCCTCGCATAAAACCGGCGCAAAGACGTAACATCAGTTCTAGTCTACTGGCCGAAAAAAGAAGTTTGGGTTGTTCATTCGTAAATAACCGACTCGTTTGTAGAAACAACCCATACTTTTTTTTTTGGCAACTAGTCTTACTCCGGGTTCATTCATCCATTTTCCTGCATATCTTCCTATCATACTTACCTACCCCGTCTCTCTCTCATCTGAACATTGGTGTGCGCCGGTTTTTTCTCCTGCATATTCTATCCACCCATCTAATCCATTCACCCCAATTCCCTATATACCTCCCCGCTACTCTTGTTAAATTCCGCGATATCACAGTAATAGTTTGGGTATGATCCAAAACCTTTCCTGCAAATTGTAAACTGTACTTGTATCGCAGAGGTTCACTTTTGATTGATTGATTGATTGATGCGTGCATGGGGCTGGGCGTAAGACTTTTTTGGGTTTT
>QOVD01004024.1:0-10486 GCA_003521225.1 Tuber microsphaerosporum | reverse complement strand
GGTGGTTAGAAATGTCATGAAGGGCATACTTTCCATTGATCATTTTCCACATCAGGTCCAGTAACCCGATCTACTGCCTGATTCTGCCCAGCAGTACTTGGCACTCGCCTCCCCTCCAGGCTCCTCCCCCCTCCGGGGGCGTTATATGGCCCACTTTCTTCACTAAAAGAGAGGTTTTAGGCCCCCATTCCTCCAAACCCGCACACACTCTCTCCGGGAAGGTATGCCTCGGTTACTGGAAAAAAACTTCATAGGTAGTTGAGGTATCGAGAACATCCAACCTCTCTAATGTCACTTTCTCTACAATACCGGGTTAAATTACGGCCGAGATGGAATGGTGGGCATTAGCAATAAGGTGAGGTAGACTAACTTGGTTGCTTACCTACTAGGAATTACACACATTTCTTGAAATGGATTTAGTTTTTCAATCTCGATTCCCCGCTTAAAATTCACTTACCCGAGTGGACTAGGTGCGCAAACATGAAATGAGTGAAAGCCAACAAGGCATCATAGGATTAATTTGTTAGCCATTGACGGTAGGGTACTATCTAGCCGTGACTCGTATGCAGCTTAAGCTAAGCCTTCAATTGATTGAGAGGAGGGAAGATCCCTCCCTTGCTTCTGAGGAGGGGTAATATGATAGTACCAATATCTGCCAGTCTAGCAGACTGATCAATGCATGCATCCGAGCAGGTTCGAAACGTGGTGAGGCGAGCGAGGCAAGGATAGCTTTCCGTTCTTGGGAAGGTTGCTTGTTCCCTTGATAAGCGTCGGGAGGGAGGGAGGGAGGTGCCGTGTCGCAGTGCTTGCTTGCAGGCTTTCATTTAGTATCAGTGTTTGTGTATCGGAGCGAAGATACAGTGGGGCCGCAGTACCATCGATGCTTCCTTTTTTTTACTGTTCAGCGTGCGGCGTGTCCCGAGATCATCGAGCCCGCAAGAATAAGCGGCCCTTGACACCCTGAGCGATTGATCGATCAAAGTTTCTTTTTGCTTTTTGTTGATTGTTTGCTCTACCATGCTAGTTCTCTGTAGTGCAGTGCGGGTCCTCGCAGCTAATTAGTCTAACTACGTGAAATGGGTGGTACAGAACAGAAACCGACACAAACCTCGCCCGCCACCACCACTTCCACCATCGTATAATAGCACGGGGGGGCTATTAATGTCTCACTGTCTACCGGCATCGTATCATATCCTACCATACCGGTAATGTTGAAGCATTTTTAAAAAAGGACTACTATTGCATACCGCCAAAATTCCGCCCTTTTTGCTTGGATCTGGGTATTATGAGTGTTTGAGAGAGCGCATACACTATCAGCACTTACATGCAGGAGGAGAGCGGAATTCCTTTGGCGCACAAACCTATAGTATCATACTAGCACTGTACTGTACTCTAGTTTGCGCGGGTACGCCAGTGTCACCTCCACCCCCAATTGATTGCAACAGCCCTCTATCGTATCCCCGAGCTCGATCTCTCGCGTGGGAAGTGAAGAAAAGTGAAGTTTGGCGTTTAAAGAGCAAACAAACTAGACAAACTTTGTGAAGTGATATGGTAGCCCAAATGATACATACTGTGATAATGCCCCAATTTTGGTGATCACGCGGTCAACCGGAGGTGGGAGAAGAAGAAAAATAATAATATTTGGATTGCCATTCGGGCTCGAGTGATATAATATGATATGATATGTTCGTTACCCCCCCTCTTCCTCCTCCCTCCTTCTTTCTAGCCTAATGTGATATGATGATGATGATGATGATGATGATGATGATGGTAATGGTAATGGTAATGGTAATGGCACGCCTGGATGGAAATAGAATGAAAGAATTTATTCTTGTACTAATATATTAATAGCTGACGCTGATGGAGTGCTGCCTCTGGTGGAGTACAAGGTATGTAACCGTTTGCAAAGTTTGCAGAAAACGTCGAATATCCTACTCCTCCGATCACAAATAGACAAGTGATGAGAGGAGAGTGGAGAAAGAAAGAAAACAACGAAAAGGCAAGAAAGGATAGGAGTGGAAAATATGATGGTCATTTTTTTTTGATCCCCATTCCCCCACGCTTCAAGAAAAGGAGAGAAATTTAAATTTGTCTAGAGCGGGTCCCAGAAGTGGGAAATGTGCTCGATTGAATACGTATCAACCTGTATGGCAAACAATGGGCCGGGATTTCCATATCCATACAACCTTTATTCCTGTAATATCGATCGTTAGAACTAGATCAATTATAGTAGAGTTTCAACATTGAAGGGGTGTGAGGAAGAGAGGGAAAAAAAAGGGGGGGGGGATGAAACTAACGTCCACACTCGCACATGCAATGCATCACTCATTGGATCTCCTTTCCTGTTGGTGGAGGAAGAGTAACGCCTACTCCTCCTCCCCATACCCGTTCCGCCGCCCTTTGAATGCCTCGCACTGGCCAGAGTAGTCGTTCTCAAAGATCCAAACACCGGCGCCTGTCTCACCCTTTTCCTCCGCCCGTGTTTCTAAGAGCTCATTAAGGTCTACCACCATGCGCTTCGAGTTCTCCTCCCACCCGAGCTTCTTACGTGCGCGGACTACGCGCAGCTCGCTCAGGCGCTCTTCGGCGACCGCGATGAAAACGTCATCCGGAGTAATCTTTTTCTCAACGCCGGGGTTGCCGGAGGAGTCTAAATTGAGCCAGCGAAGTGGGTGCCCTGCCGGCGAATTCTCTTCCTCGAATAAGTGTGCTGATACATAATCCACAGCTATAGTGAGCTTCTCCAAGTGCGGGCAGATGATGAGCACTTTGTCGAAGGCGTTGAACCCTAAACAAGGGATGTGATAGTTAATGCTCAAGACGGTGAGTTGGTGTGACGCCTTGTTCAGTAAATGCTTGACCGATGAGTCCTTGACGAATGGGCAATGCGCTATCTGCAGCTCGTGGAGGGTTGATGGAACACAAGTGTTGGTCAAGAATGAATTCTCAATCCCTCCCGCGAGTGAGATGCACTTGAGGCGGGGCGGCCAGTTGAAGGTTAACTTACTGCCATCGGATATCGAGGATGGGGGGAAATAGAGAGTCACTAGATGAGGAAGGTCCTGAATATGCCGGAAGAGTGTCTCGAGTTCAATTGATTGCGAGACGAGAGATAAGTCGAGCAAACGGAGCTGCTGGCACTTTCCTACAGCTACCAACGCAATGTATCCAAAGGCAGTCTGCGGGGCGACAAATTCTTCCAGTGATCCATGAGTACGGCGCAAAAGTCTCGCAAGCAATGATGGACGGCTCTCATGGACAATGCAAGATAGGTCGATACGCTTCACCAACCCAGCAAATCTTGAAGGCTTGACATGGGTGCCGGAGGGGGAGACAGTGGTTACAAATTTGGTGTAGTTTGCCGATGTGATTATCGGATAACGGTATCTGTCGGGAGAAAAAGCCAGAGTTCAAATCAGCATTCCGGGCTGACTGCCTATCGTCAGATTTCTCGCGGTTTCTCGCAAGTAGCGGGGCTTACAGGTAAGGGATGGCAGCAATGTACCACTGCCGACTAATCAAGCACACGCGGGCTAGCCTCTTCTGGGCTCGTGGAGGGATAAAGTCCAAGATCAGACAAATCACCTCGTTAGGTAATGAGAGGAATGAAGGTTTAGCGGAGGCTGGAAGGATGGTGTTGGGGATCGAAAGCTCCTCTTGGGGATCCAGAGTTCCCAACTCGAAGATGCGCATCGCAGCGGGGTGATCAGCCGGGAGATTTGAGGATTGCGGTTGATCGAGTGGCGGATTAAGCGATAGTCTTGTTTGAGAAAGCAACTATTCGAGCAAGGAAAAAGTGGGGAAGAGTGCTCTGCAGAAGGAGGAGCAAGAGAATGTGGGAGCAGAGAAGATCCGCTCGAGAAGGCACAAGAAAATAGAGGAGTGGAAAGTTAGCACGCCCTAACATGACCTACGATCTCATCAGGGAGGTATAATGTAGTACGATATAAGTACAATCTGTACTTGATACCTTTTTCCTTGAAATTTCGTACCTAACTTATATAAGAAACTCCATATCAATACATTTCTGGTCCGGCACCAGATTTTTACAAGATCTAACTCAATTTGAGAGATAAAAATGTTGGACCTCAGGAAAGCAGATCTGACTATCAGTAAGGTTACTCCTATTTTATATCTCGTAAAACAACCTCCTTGGGTTCGTGAAGTGGGAAACCTTTAGGTAAACTAGGCGCCAAGATTTTCCATCTATGATACTCGAGTGCTGGTACCGCGGTATTATGATAGGTGTGCTATGATATCTCTCAGCGCACTATGCTCGCCCAGTCGAGTTTCACAGGCAGCGAGCTCAGACACCAAAAAGCAGTGTGAATTTCTCCCAAAATCGAGCAAATTCCTAATTACTGCTAGCACCATACCGGTAGCTGGAATCTGAGCAGTATGTTTTATTCCTTCTCTCTATCAACTCCAATTGCTGTGCTGTATAAGAGATTCTTTTGGGCTACTTCTTTGTGGTAACTGGATCCCGTTGGACTTTGGCAAACTTGCGGTTGCACCCGGGTTTAAGATAGGGACAACTTGAGCATATGGTCTTTTGTTTCCAGCAGCCTAATGCTAGGTTAGTCATCTGCTCTTGGCATCTAAGCTTCCTAACCTTCGCAAACTTTCCTTCATTAAATTTTTGTCTCGCCTCTGGCAGCACCTAGCAGCTCCGAAGAAAACAAACACAATGACGAAACGCAAGAAGAGAGGTCAGAACAAAGCCAGGAATCCCCAGAATAATAACGGGGCCGGCAGCAGCTACAACAGTAATCACGATAACGGAGCCAACAAGCGTCCCCGTTACGACTTCGGTGGTAATGGCAATAATAATAACAGTTTCGACTTTGATGCTAGCAAAGGTTACATCGACCCTACTACAGGCCAGCGTGGTGCATTTCCCGGTCTCGAAGGTGAACCGGATGACTTCTATGGTCCCGCAAACGACGGAATGGATTACTTGCGCATGGTTAGGTGAGCAGCGAGACCCCCATTCGTTGGAAACGCGTTAATGAGATGGAAGTGATAAGATGGATAGCTAAGTGGTAAGTGTAGGTCTGAAGCGAAAGGTGTTCCGACATTGCTTGTCGCAGGCCAGAAGGTCAGAAGACCGCCGCCGCTTCCCATTCTCCGGTCCGATACTCTTAATTACGACGATGACGAGCCGGAGGTTATCGAGCAGGTGACCGAGCTAGAGGAAGGGGAAGTTGTTGAAGAGCGAGAGGAGGACGATGATGAGCAAGGTTGGTACAACGATGGAGCCTATACCGCTGCTATGGATCCGACTATTGCTACCCCTCAAGCCGAACCTCCTACCGCCCTCTCACTCTGGCATAATGCTCTTCTCGCATCCTTCCGCTCTGTTCGCCAGAGTCTACACGCGAATCCGCCTACCCCGCTGCTGCCGCTAGCCGTGTCGCCAAGTCTTCCTGTCCGTAAGCAACGCTCTTTGTGGCAGCAGCATATCTTCAACACTCATCCTACTCCTAAGGAGCTCTGGGGAATCGATCAGCAGACGGTACTAAGACTCTTGAAGTGGTTGACCCAACGTATGTCTGAGATGGCGAAGCACAAAAATGGGAGATGCTGGTCCCAGTGGTTATGGGGGCTGTTAGTGAGGCTTGACGATTGCTTGACTGCGGACGAAACAAGCATTGTAAGGGAGCTGGGGAAGCGATGCCTCATCATTAGGGAACGTATGGCGATTTCCTTGCAAGGAGGAAGAGTTCCGGATGACCAGAGGGAGGAGGGGGAGGAGGAGGCCGAGTGCGACGAAGATGAAGAAGGGAATGAGGGAGTTCAGGAGCTCAATACCGTGCAGGGCGGAGGCACTGTAGTCGCAGCAGCTACCCAGCTACCCGAGCAGGCTTTAGACTCTCCCACCACTCTCAAGGTTGAAGAAATTGTCAAGTTTGAGATAACTCCTCAGCATGAGGTCACCCTAGAGCCCACACCACCTCTTCAGGTCGAAGAGCCTGCAGAAACCAAAGAAGCCGGAGGGTTAGAACTTGCATCTCGGCTCAGGGCAACTTTGCAATCTATTAAAAACCGAAAAGCCCAAGAAGGGCACCTTCAATCAGGACAGGAGCATCAGTCAAAACCTAACGCGCCGGTATTGCAAACAGCAGACACCCTTTCACAATCGGATACCTTTGCCGTTCTTGACATGGTTATCTCCCTTGTTGGTGGCTTCTACGGCCAAAAAGACCTCCTAGCGGACAGGAAAACACCCATTCACTTGTCCACCTCCTAAGAAATGTTTGCTGGTTTTTTCGATGCCACAATTTGTTCACGGATAGGGCCTATTTCATTGGCTTGCAGGCTTACATCCATCCTGTTACGTGGAGCATCTTTTATTAGTTTGGAATTTATCGCGTCCGTGATAAGTGAGAGTCACCTACCTCCTATGCTAGGATATTTCAGGTGAGATATGGTCATATTTTTTTAGAAATTATAATTATAATTTACAGCGGGATTTCATAGGTTTAATTAGAAATTCGTCAGATCGTGATAAATTTCTATGACAGAAGTGAGGGCGACGGGCTTCGAGTGATTCATTGTGAAGGGCCCATTGGGCGCTGGGGGCTCCTGCAATTAATCAAGTTGTATTCATAATAACAAAATCCTCTGTAAACTCAAGCAGTCATAGTTTAGGACTAGGGTCCTCTTCTTCCTCGACCGGGACATCCGTGACAAACATGCATCCAGGAACATGGCTAATCACCACTCCTTCAATCCTACTCTCCATGACTGCAACCTGCGGCGTAACCCCACACCCCCAGAAAACTGGTACCTCCCCAACATCCCCATCAATCTCGACCCACTCCCCAAAGTCCACCAATCCCTTCCTAACCTTCTCCTCAATCCCCAGCATCCTAGCCCCATTCCATCCCCAAGCCACGGGCTCCCCATGCTGTCTCCTAAAGGGACGCGTGATGCGCCTGACCTCCTCCACATCCCGTTCTTTATACGCCCTCATCGAGACAACCACACACCCAGCCGTAAACTCCCCAGCCGGGGATAAGGGGATCCCCGTCCGGAACATGGGCACACACTTGACGGGCACGCACAAGGTATTCTTGGGTGGGAGCCCAGCAGCAGACAACGCCCACTCGAAGGAGAAAGAGCAACCGATCAAGAACCCGACGTGGTCTCTCGTCCAGTACTCCTCCACCGAGGTTGTCCCATCCGGCGTGAGTAGTTTCCCATCCTTGTAGACGTTGTACTTTGGCAAGTCAGTTGTCAGGTTCGCCCCCGGTGCCAGGGAAGTAGTCGGGCTTCCGGGAAGGGTGGAGTACAGGAGTGGACATGAGACCGGGTTCCGCCCACAGAGTTGTGCGAAGGAGGGGGCGTAGCGGGATGGGAGCGCTAGGAGGTTGCACTGCACCGTTGGGATGGTTAGGGTGGTGGTGGTGTTGTAGGTACCGTTTCGGCAGGCTAGGCGGAAGTCTTGTGGTGTGAGGGGTTGTGGTGGTGGTGATGATGGCATTTTTGAAGGTATCCCTTCGTCTGTACCGAATTTCACTCACTTTTGGCGCAGCGATAGACAAGGTCACTGTCCTGATTAGTTCGAATATCGCCCATTAAAGGAATAGGCTCACTCACAGAAGGCTGACCTAGCCGATCAAAGAACTTGACCTCCCCTAGCCCAGGACAAACCACCGTTTATACCTTTTAGAGTTAGGAGGTGGAAGAAAACCAGTGCTTAAAAACAAGTTAAGGGATGATAGTAGTTGGGAATATGGATGGGGGAGGGAGGGGGCAGATATTTCCTCTCCATTCATATGTGGACTGGTTGAGAAGAGGGGCTCCTGTGTGGAAGTTTAAACAGGGCTGAGCTCATCGATAAAGGGGCATCCAGTACTTGTGCTCGGGTAAGGTATGATGTGCCTGCCAGGACGCCTCATGAGTGTTTATATCAACTCTGGGGGAAAAAAAGAAGTCCCCCCACAATGGCGTAATTGATCTTCAAATAGTTCTTTGTTTAATTAATCTTGAATATTGTGTTTACCGAGGAAAGTGACCGAGTGAGAACATGTGAGAGTTGGGCCATTATAAGGAAGTTATTGATACTGGTATGATACTACCACATAAAGACACTACTCGCTACCCATCTTCACCCCGCTATCAGCGTAAGCGTCGGTATCCCGCTCATCATAATATCCACCGGGACTCGAAGCCTCATCATCACTAACACCAGGGGTCTTAACTCCATCCCTAGGTACATATTCGTCAGGCTTGGCATAAGCGTCGGTATCCGGCTCATCATAAAATTGACCTGGGCTTGAAGCCCCGTCATCACTAATTCCAGGAGTCTTGACTTTATCTTCGTAATTAGATCCATCATCTTTTCCGTCGATTTCAGCAGCCTGTCCATAATCACCCACACCGCCCCCAACCCGTTTATCTCCTCGAGTCAAACTCTTCCTGGATCGCTTTCGAGCTCTGCCGACAGGGGCAGACTTGCGTTTACGAGTAGGGTTTGGCTTCTTAACAGCGGAAGTTGTGCTAGGCGTGCCACGAGGCTTGCGTGGCTTGGTTAGAGTCACATCCTCCACTTTTTGGGGGGCAATTTGGATATGAGAGTTCTTGGAGATCCCCGGGAGGCTACCAGTGCTGGATCTAGTGCGGACCGGAGATAGGTTACGAAACCAAAACTTGCGCTGCCTAGTTCGCTTTTTTCCGGAGGTGGTAACTTCGGTATCGTCAGCGTCGGTGGCAGTCAAAGAGGTCGTCTTGTTGTCTCCACCGCTTTGCATGGCATTTGCGCCCTCGGCATGCGTATTTTTGTCCCCACAAGAGCCATCGGAAGAACCAGGGCCTGCGTTGCCGGCTGTAATTGTCGGCGCGATACCTCCTGACAGAGGATCCAAGATAGCGCTGATTGCCTGCGTGAGTCCGGATCCGAATCCGGGTTCAGATACACATGAACGGGGATCACGCGAGGGGCGAGGAGGGGAGTCAGTAGCCTGATGCATCATGTTTGTAGGTGTGATATGTCGTGCAAAGGCTAGGTGGGGGTAGTTAAGTTGGAGAGGTAGATGCGGGGAGGACGGCTGTGGAAGTGCAGTGCGGAGATTGATAAAGCCAAATCCAAACGTGGCCAATACAGCCCACAATCCTTCTGTTAAGGTAGAGCACATCCGTTGTGGGTGTGATATAAGGTTTCCATGGACATCCGTAAGTTTGTAGGGTTGTATGAAACCCCATGGTATCAACCTAGGCCCTTTAGGACATAGGGGTGAGTTAGTTGGGTGTCAATCGCGACGACGGTTTGTTCGCTTGGTGATCCACGGGAGGAGCATTCATTCTGTGACTCTTCTCACGACAAGAGATGAACCTTCTCTAAGTCATTGGCGAAATGCTAAATACATATCCAACTGTCAGAAATATAGGAAAAATGGCAGCAGAAGATCAATCGATTGACCCAACTACCTAACGAGCGGAAACATGAACATAATATATATCCCACTTGAGTGACGTTGAATATCGCTCGGAGCATTCACCTCCGTGCCCAGACCTCAAAATCATGAGTAGGAAGCCGACGCTAAACAGCAGTTTCCAGCACCAACGGGCTTCCTAGAGACGAGTGATGTCGCATGACTACTGAGTTGCCCCTGTCATAGTGACCTAGAAACCTGTGGAGGAATGCGGGGGGAACAATAGATACGCTATCCGATATGGCTCATATCAACGCAAGAAATGTATGTACAGTGGCAAGCTAGCCACAAGTTTTTCGACACCCCACCACCCATCTATATTATCATCCCAACAAAGCACGAACTACCAGTTCGCCTTCTTAACCCCCGGGAGGTCTCCAGCCTTTCCTAACAACCTAAATTGATACTGCACCAGATTCGTCAGCGTATAGTTCCCCGAGAATGTCCCCCCCACAGCACACTAACCCGACATATCCTGAAGTTTCTCAAAACACCCCTCCCGCGCCCAGTTGTGATACACCGGTTCTTGATCTTCATCCTTCGAGTGTCCGGGCTCATGAGTGCGAGCTCAACCTGCGCCTTTGTCCGCTGCAGAAGTGGGAGTTGTGTGTTCTGTGCGATGTATCTGTTTTTCCCAAGCTCCGGTCAGCGGGGGAGCTCGAATTGGGTTGAAGTGCGCTGGATGGTTGGGGGGGTGGACCGACGTACCTGAGTGCTTGACGGGTTTGCTCAGCAGCTGCGAATGCCTCGCGTTTGGCGTGATCGCGGAGTACTCGGACATTGATGTAGCCACCGAGAGTAAGGGCTTTTGATAAACCGATGGTTGGAAACATGTTAGATGGGATTGGGGATTGCTGTCGGGCAATTATAGATTAGGGACTAGATGTTGCAGTGATTTTTTTTTTTCAGGTGGATGCATGCTTTGCCGGTGGCTTATCCTGCCAGGCGTTTGAGCCTCATTCCGATGCTACACGAACCAACAAAGTTAAAGTTAGTCAATCAATCCAAATACCCCACCATCTATCCACCAACCAAACAGCTTTCATCAC
>QOVD01004022.1:0-11428 GCA_003521225.1 Tuber microsphaerosporum | reverse complement strand
TTAGGGTGGGAATGTGCCATGACCTGTTAGGTCCGTAGGAGGGAGGGAGGGTCAAAGGCTTTAAACGGATTCAATCATCATTCCTTTTCCCTGGGTTTACCATCTCCTGCGGGCGGATCTCTAGATTATTATTATTATTATTATTTGAGCATATCTAGTACCTACAGAGCTATTAGTCATAGTGATGAAAAAATAATAACTATATGGCTACCGGTAGGCTCCTGTATTCTAGCAAAACGCTTGCACTGGCACAGTGCCGTTAATCTCACAATAGAAGAAACGCGGTCAACTTGGACTACACGACTGACATGACAAATATGAGACATGTCTCACAAAGACATCTGTCAAAAGGATGTGCTGCTGCGCCTTTTTGACAAACCTCCCCCATAGCCTCTCCATCTCCCTCCAACCCTGCAATCTAAGATATCTCAACAAACATGAAAACGCTGGATGAAAGAGAAAAGTTAAAAACGACAACCCTCACCCCCGTGAGTATCACAGGATCCCACCATGTTTCCAACTCCCTACGCAATAATCCCCAGCTCCCTCGGCTTCACTGTCCCAACCAGCAACTCCACACACTCAATCACGTTCTCGGGCTCAAGCAGATGATAACTAGCCTCGGTCGGCTTCGATGACGGACCGACGGTAACAGTGAACAACCTTTCCTTGGGCAAGTTTGATTGCTGGAGCGCACGAAACATATCTATTCCCTCACAACCATTAGCCCCCCTCTCACACTTTCGAGAATCACCGGAATGAAGCGTACCTTCATCAGTAGTATCATCGCCCGCACAAAACACCATAGCAGGTGTGTTCTTTGCTTCGGCGACTAATTTCCTGGCTATCTCGCCTTTGTTGACGAAGCGCGGGCGGACTTCCAGGTTTGCTTTGCCGGTTATCACTTCCACGGGGTAGCCTCGCTCTTTCATCACGGATTCTAGTTCTGTCAAGCACTCCTTTGCTTGAAATTCGCCAAGTTGCTGGTCAGAGAGACGGTAGTGCCAGGTTATCGCTACGTTTTTGGGTTCAACAAAGGAACCTATATCCACTCCCATTAGTTTTCTTTTTCAATAAGCTGGAGGAGGGATTTACCGGGCGTGCATTCGGTATACCGGTTGAATATGTCAATACACGAAGCGCTCCACGACATGTCCATAGTCTCCGCCAGGTTGATCCATTTGTCGGAACCCGGTTCGCGTATGAAGCAACCGTGTTCGGCACTGAGGCCCAACTCGCCGATGGGGCCGAGCCACTTTTCCAGGAACGCTTGGTCACGGCCAGAGATTACCCAGACTCTGTTCCCTTCTTGCTGCGCGAGCTTCTTGATACACCTGGCGACTTTGTCGGAAGGCGTGGCTAGCTCCGGATCGTTGACGATGCGGGTTAATGTGCCGTCGTAGTCGAACATGAAGATCCGCTCGCCGGCTTTCTCTGTCCTCAAGTCCTTCTCTGTCTCATTGTACGTGGTGTATAATCTCTTTTTGTCGAGAGCGGGTGTGAGCTGGTGATTCTGGCTGTAAGTGAGCTCCATGGTGAGTTTTTTGAGGAAGGCGCTGTTCCACGATTGTACTGTGTTTGTGATGACGTATTTGTAGAGTTTGCTTTGAAGTTTGCTCTTCTCGGCGGGGGTTAGTGTAAGACAGGTTGCGATTGCGTCTGCCACGCCCCTGGTGTTGGTTGGGTTCACAATCACTGCATCTGTTAGGCTCTCGGCGGTTCCCGTGAACTCTGACAGGATCACAGGCCCATGTGTCTCCTGCTGACAGATGATGTATTCCAACGAGGTGGTATTCATCCCATCGCGAACGGAAGTAGTCAATCCCAGATCGGCGACACGGAGGAGTGCAAAGTACTCGTCCGGCTCGAGGTATTGTTGATAGTGGTGCACTGGTGAATAATGCAGAGACCCATACTTTCCGTTGATGTGGGAGACCAGTTCAGCGACTTGGTGCTCGATGGTCGAGGATTGGGAAAGCGACGACGGGGAAGTTACTTGTATTAATACAACCTTCGATCCAACGTTAGATGCTATTTCCCAATCTACTTCTCAACAATTGGAATGTGACCGTACCCGACCAATGAATTCCGGGTACCTCTCCAGAAGCATTTCGAAAGCCCTCAGCTTCTGCACCACTCCGCGAACACTGTCGAGCCTATCCCTACCAACAATAATGTGCATACCCTCATACGCCTTTCTAATAGTCTCCATCTTGGCCGCGACGTTGGGCCCCTTCGCTGATTTGAGAACCTTATCCGCATCAATCCCAATCGGCAAGGCCTCGACTGCACAATGCGCACCAAATGCATTAACTCCTGTAGCCCTCCCTTCGTTCGAGCTCTCTGTTAAATTCAACAACCTCTTACAGCACATGATGAAATGGAACTTGTAAGTTTCCGACTGAAAGGCGACCATGTTTGAAGCAAGCATTCCTGCAAGAATTGGCTTTCTTCTTGGGAGGACGCGGAATATCTCGCTCGCTGGCCAAGGAGCGTGAACAAATAATCCAATGTAAGCATTCTTGCCAAGGCGTTGACGCAGAAGCTCCGGGAGAATAAGTAGGTGGTAGTCGTGAATCCAAATAATGTCTCCCTCTTTATAAACTTTCAGAATTGCATCTGCGAAGGCATCGTTAAAGAGGCGGTAATCGCGCCACCAAGCTCTCTCCTCCAGAGCAGCTTCCTCCTTTGATGAAACGTGCTGAGGAAGTATGTAGTGGAACAATGGCCAAATCACTGCCTTCAAGTTAGCATCTATACTATTTACAATGTTCGTCTAAAGGCAATTACCTCTCTCGGCATAGTCCCTCCACCGATCAACCCCTGCAATGGGCAACCCCTTCTCGTCATCACCCAACCAAACAGGCTTGATATCACCCCACCCATTCTCCTTACCCTTCTCAGCGAGCGCTGTCTCAGCGGCTTCCTTATCCTCTGTGTTAATCCTGATTATTTCATCCTCCTCCTTCTTCCCGTACGCCCACTTCATGGTCATTCTATCCCCACCATTGTCGATCACAGGAACAGGCGGAGGAACATGATAACTCTTAGTTCTCGCCAACCCTCCAGCCCCAACCATACCCCCAGACGCCATGCCACCACCAACCTCCGCATTTGTCTCCCCCTTGAGTTCCTGAACCTCTCCGGTCCAGCCAACGAGTACCTTCTCCCAGCCACCATCGTCGAGCCTCTTGAGAGAGTCATAGAGGGCGGATGATCCTCTTCGATTGCCAACCTTCCACGGTCCCCCATGACGATATCCAAGTGTGTAGGGTAAGAAGCACGCAGCAGAGATGACACGACCAGTGAGAGGCAATCCTTGCGGAGCATCTGTAGGAGCAAACGCCTTTGCAATTGGCGTTTCGTTCGCGAGTGGGGATGGCACGTGCGGCTTGTTTGAAGTGAAGGAGAGAATTCGCTGTGTTAGCAGAGCCTCAAGAGGCGGCGCATTGGTAGAGCTATCCCTCATGTTTTTTTTGTTTTTTTTGATATCTTGATTGAATTAAGGGAAGTTAAAGAGGAACAAGAGCGAAAAAGGGGGGGGAATAGAGGGGAGAAAGAACGGAGGAGTGAAGAAGGGAAGAGGGATAGAGAGGGGCTAAAGTTACGTCATTATGCTCTCACGACCCTCTACTCCCCTAACTCTTTCTTACACCTCCAGTCACTCGTTAAATTATGTTTTCCTTCTCATTCACCCATCCTCTGGCAAGTTTTACTCGCCAATTAATTCCCGGCAAATCCATACACTGTACTGTACAGTACTGTAATTTCTTCGTTCCGGCCATTGCTACAATTCTTATTTGGCACTCATATAATACTTTACAACCAACAAACTAAGACACGTTAGGTCGCTCTACTAACCCCCATCGTACCTGCAGCGATCTTTCCCGGTCAGGGCAACAACTTTAACTGAAAATAACCTGTTTTCCCACCACCACCTAGGTCTCCTCGCGCAAACTCTCTAATCCTGTGTTGAAATAGTGAGGGCTTTTATTCATTCTCACTGCTTTTCCCGCATTTTCCAGGAGGGTTGAGGTTTCGATAGTTTGCCTAAAAGTCTTGGACACCTATCATATCATAGGTGGATGGCGAGACCTGGGAGGAGTGTAAAATGGGGCTTTTCAGACCTGAAGAAATTTGATTTGCCGCAGAACAATAAATCAGCAACGACACAGTTCACTTTGACCGTTTAGATATTTTCTAATATTGTGACAGACTCTAGGGAGATATTTCTTTCATCGGCGGGGTACTATCATGACATTGTCATCCTCAATTCGCAGCCTCGCCAAACTCGGATACCCAACTAGCATAGCCCAAGATCCAGGTTTGGACAGGGAGCAAATTTTAGGGCGATGCGATATTAGCCTACTAATTCTACTGTCGCCCGGCCGCTAAGCTACCTACAACTGTTGCGCAAATTCATTAGTGCACCTAGGTCCATTTCCTATTAACTGCCGCCTAGGTCCCCATGCGCAAACCCTCCATTATATCCGAGCAATTGAACTGTTCTACAAATGAGCATCAATCCTGATCTACGTGTATGCTCGTGTGAGAATTTGACTTTTTTTATTTTCCTACCCGCCTGTTCCGCGGGTGGTAGGGCCCTTCTCACTAACCTGATGGAACAAAAAAGCTAAGGAAAGGGAGGAAATAAACAATGGCAGGATGGTAGGGAGAATCGCCGAGATACGAAGCGAGGATCACGAATCCATCGGTATAATCAATCGAAGAAAACATACAAGACGCAAACATCACTCCCAAAGAAAATACAAAGCCCAAGGTTTCAAATATTCGGGACATTGAATCCAATGTTCCCTCTACCGCATAATCTCCTCATAGATAAGCCCTGGGGAAGAGGGTATTAGCTTCAACACCGTCCTCTTAAGGATACCAAGGAAACAGAGCTTACCCTTCAACTGCTCTTTGCTCAACTCATCCTTTCTTCTATCAAAGTCAAAGAACTCATCGGGAATGGGCGGTGCGGTAGGCTCGTCCTCAGGGTCATGGTAAGGCTCAAGGTAAGGGTGCTTCAAAGCATCCTCGACAGTAATCCTTTTTGCAGGGTTAAACGCCAACAGTTTCTCTAAAAGATCAAGCGCTGAGACGGATGTCTTGGGGAACATTGCGGAGAAGGGGATTCTTTTCTTGAACGGAAGTGAGCGAATGTATTCACGCGCACGGCGAGATTTGATTCCGTAGTAATCCTCCATAGTAGGTGTTCCAAGGACATCCAAAATCAAAGTGAGTTGATGATGATCTGCCAAACCACTGTTAAGACCTTTGCTCAAGAACAAATAGGATAAGGTATCACGTACAATCCTTTCCTGGGAAGAGAGGTTTTCCACTCAGCATTTCTGCCAAAATACAACCCACACTCCAAACATCAATAGCCTTGGTGTATTCCTTGAAGGTCAACATAATCTCTGGAGCTCTGTACCATCTCGTAGCAACGTATTCGGTCATAAAACCGGAGTTGTCCTCTGTGCTAGCAGCGGATCGAGCAAGTCCAAAATCACAAACCTTCAAATCGCAGTTTGCGTTGAGCAACAGATTCGAAGGTTTGAGATCTCTGTGCAAAACATTGGCCGAATGCATGGCTTTCAGCGCACGTAGGGTCTGGTAAATGAAGTACTGGCAGTGGTCATCCGAAAGGTCTTGTGTACGAATCACACGATGCATATCGGTTTCCATGAGCTCCTATTCCCCGTTACCGGTCAGCAGGGGCAAGCTACTACCCGTCAGTCATATGAGCCACAAACCTGAATGAGATAGACTTCGGTAAAGGTCTCATAGTTCCTTGGCTTCTGAATATCCAGAATACTGATAATATTCTCATGATTGAAGTATCTCAACAGCTTCATCTCGCGAAGAGTCCTCAGACAGAACATACTATGATCGAATGGAGTGATCTTCTTAATTGCAACTTTTTGGCCAGAAGGTTTGTGAAGCGCCGAGCTAGTCGGGCAATCAGCATCTACTAGATCGGATCGGATGAAGCATACAAAAGACATACCACACTACTCCGTAAGCTCCTTCACCGACAACATCCTGGATCTCATACTGATCGCTGACATTGAAGGAAATCTTCCTTGAAGAGGAATTATGTCTAGACATCGTTCTTTCCGCCAGCACCTAGTTAGTAAAGATATTGAGAAAGCAATCAATGGGCGGTCGAAAGTTTCCTGTCAACTCTCATCAGGAAAAAGAAAGGGAGAAGGAAAGAAAGGAAATTAACCACCTTTGAATAAAACCTCCGTATCGCGATTCGTGAAGGAAGTAGGGGAATGGTGGGAGTGAGTTGGGAAGAAAGAGGGGGATTTACCAATTCGCTCCAGTGAGGGGCTGCCGAGGAGGGAAATTTGAAGGGACAACGAACCACAGCGGGGAAAGGAGAAAGAAAACCACCTCCTATTTCTCTGGCCTTGTTTCAGATAGGTCGACGACGACTAAAAATTACCCTACTCTACCGCATCCAACCGTTAATTTACCGGTGTTCAGTTGACCGGCGTCCACAATTCTCTACAAAACACCAGTACTGTGTTTACCGGGCACACTCAGGATTGTGATTCGTTGCAAATCAATGGTTTCCATAGATGCTGAGTCACCTAGATGCTCAAATTGATCAAGACCTAGCTATTTTTGGTAATATAAAATCGGATTTTTAACGTCCAAGTGACTCAGCACATCATGCAACCATTAATTTGCAACGAATCACAATTCTGAGTGTGTCTGGTAAGGAATTTTAGTGTTTCAGACCGCCCAAGGGATACACATTTCAGTTTCCATACCCGCTCAATGAACCTATGTTCAAACAGGGAATGGGGGCACTCGGCAATAGCACACCTTGCCCCTTCTGCTTGTTCCTCGACCAAAGACTTTCGTTTTGCCAACTTCCTCCTCCTTCGGAACAATGTTATTCCGAACATAAGGTGGTACACGAGTGAGTGTTGGTGATGGTTTCAGGTCTGCGGGGTTGGTTGATGTACTCGTACTGTACTTTATTGTACCGGCATCTGAGGCCGGGATAATTCTGGATCAGGTACAGTCGTGCCTCGTTGCCCCTGATGGCCAAGGTCTGGCACGGGCCGCCCGGGGCAACTGAGCGTTCGGGAGAGCGGAGTGAGGGATACACCATTCACGAGAAAGAAAAAGAAAAAAAAGAACCCCTCTAAAATGGAGTAATTGAGCAGCAACAAGTTAACCTATCTAGATAAGGCCTCGTTGGGGGGGGGGTGGAGGAGAATTAATTTCAAACAATGGTTTGTAGCATGCAGAAGCAATTTTTGAACGTTTATGAAATAGGGTATAGGGTTTCCTTCAACCATGGTTCGCAGCACAACCAAATTTTGCAAACAATGTCACGCGCGAAACGGCCCTTAAGTTATGATACGTCCCCTCTCGAGCAGCAAAAACTTTTTATATCCGTATATAAGAAACGAAAACCTACCCGAACCTACTGGATTATTTTTGTTAAATCTGTGGATTGATTCAGGTACCCGAGTATCATACAAGACCAGGGTTCATCCATTGCATACAGCCTAAGATATCATAGCATAAAAGTAACAATTAAATACTATTTTTATCATTCAAGTCTTGTGGTAATAGGGCAAACTCTTACCTTGTTTTTTAAGAGTTCTAGAGGCCTTGACGATACCTGTAGCCAAGGCCGCCCCAGAAGTACTGTTCTCCCAAGAGGGGTTTTGCGTAATAGGCCTGTACAGGACTCGGAATGTCCAGTTGTCTGGAATAACTTGTAGGCATGAGATCCATCAGAGAAGGCGGGCAGTCACTCAGAGGTTTTTTGCTTCCTACGGCTTGTAGGCATGAGCACCGCTATCATCAACCCTAGAGTTATGTAAACTACAACCGTAAAGACCAGTGTCTTCTAGTACATACGTGAGGGGATGCCATTGTTAAGTCCCACACTGAAGTTGGCATCGAGGCCCAGGAAAGCTTCAAAGTTTAGCCTGGAGGTATTGTAATAATAGTAGGCCTGGTATTTTATTTACCCCACAACCGCCTCCCTAACTAAAATGGAAAGAAGAAAAAAAATCGGGATCCGGGAAATTGTGGTGAAGGGGCTTTGCATGAATTAATTGGAATATATATACCGTACATACTGATTTATGGGGTATCCAGACACCTAATCATTGCCGGTAGGGTAGCCATTAGTATTTCCCGAGGCGAGGCGTCCGGACACTTCCTGTATTAGCAAGTAAAGTGGTTATCAATTGTGGAACTCTGGTGGTAGTGAGGTGAGAGAGGTATTGAGAGGAGGGGAAAAGTGGCCGAGGAGCATGCTTGGCCTATGCTGTACCCCGGTTTAGGCACCGGAAGTGGGCCACACACACACCATGTTTGCCGTATGCTCTAACCGCTATTGTTAAATATTAGACTGGTATAATACAAAAGTAAGAGCCCGTTGTCTGGAAATCGATCGATAGTAATGCATTTAGCTAGCTAGCTAACCTCAAATAGCTTTCCTATGACTTCTTACTAGCCCCCGCTGTCAACTACAGGGTGGAGATCCAGGGCAACAGGGTGCGACTATACAAGGCGGGAGATGGTTGATCGGTATCCCATGGACGGATGAGACACGCAGATTCCGCACCTTCCATATACGGTAGCTCTAAGCTGTGGCTCAGTGACTTTGCCTGCCGGGAGGTTGTGGAGTATCGAGCTTTGATTGGTGAAAAGTTGCTGAGCCACAGCATAGAGTTACCGTATACGGAAGGTGCGGAATCTGCGTGTCTCATCCGTCCATGGGATACCGTAGGAGGCTTTAGATTGTCCTTTACTCATTAGACTGCCGGTATTTGTGCTCCGTCCGAAAAGAGAATAGCAAATGCGCTAATGAATTAAAGCCGACTAATTAGAGGAAAAATGAGAACGGTGCCCCACTCGGACAATCCACTACGGTATCAGAAAAAAGCAAAGGAGCTAAACTGTAATAGGCTTGCTTAGCTGAGCAAGTTAACAAAACTAACGAAAACCAGTATGAGATCCAACAAGTTCGGGCCATACAAGTGTCAACTAAACACTTATTCGTTCTCGAAGCGTTTTGTTCCTAACTGCGGAAGTCAGAGGCCTGACCGGTGGTGCAAGCATCAGAAGAGATGATTTCATACAGTACAAGAAAACCCCTACCTTGTACTCGAGTACACAAACATTTCCCCTGATTGTCCGGGTGGGTGCGGTACGGCTTACCGGAAGCCCGAACTCAAGCAGCTTTCATGAACCGCATTAACCTATCATAACAAGTAAGGCAGAATCACTCAGAATGGGTCCCTCGTGAGGTGCGGATCCCAAGATCTGCCAAAAGAGGTTAGTGGGTGAATTGTGTCCCTTGTCGGTGAGCGAAAAGCCCTGTTGGACCAAGCAATGGTGAGAGAGTAATTCAGTTGGAAAGGGAGATAGTACTGTAAGCATCGGTGTTGAGTCATAGTAATAATGGTCGTAATAGCATAAACACTTGTCATCCCCACAAATCAAACCACGAAAGATCCATGTGAACGGCACGTCAAGGCTCCAAGAGCAGATCCAAAAAACACCTACCGTACTAAATTACTGTGAAGCTAATACGATCTGAGTCTGGTATAAACTCTGCCATCAGGTCCGAACCCGCAACCTGCTAGAGGCCCAACAGGCACAGGTAATGCCTCACCTCACTCACGGCTAGAAGCTAATTGGCGTTGCGCAGGAACAAATGAATGAATGAGTAAATACCCACATATTCATGCATCAATGTCGTGAAACATATAAATTCGGACAGCCGGCCGTGGGGATTTGCACAAAGCGGGTTCTGATACGGTAGTGAGGGGCTGGTCAACTCGAGGGAGCAGGAAAAGTTCTTCCTTTTCCCCATCCGGAGACATTGACAGGGATTCCTCGCACTAGATATGCGGTGAGATCAGGGATTTCAGCCGCTGGTCACGCCGTCTCACTCGGATGAAGGATACGGTGGTGGAGATTTTTTTAAGGGGGAAAAGGAAGGATGCACTAATCTTTACTCTATGGAGAAAGAAGCTTGAGCTGCGACTTGTGTTGGGCAGCGAAGGTAAACCCCTCAGAACGTGGTAGGCACTATCCCTGATGAAGTGAAAGCGATGCCGAGGTAGGATCGAACGGAAGTAATTGTGTAGAAAAGAGGATGCGCAAAAACATCCATCGCATCCATCGTACTGTATGGGGCCCCAGATGACGTTCGCTACCGAATGAGGCGCTTTTGGCATTCGTCTCATCTCGGGGAATAGATCCGATGCATTGGTGGGCTGTTGACAGCGCATGAGGAATTTCGAATCAAGAGACCTCCGTCCGACATACCGTGGGCAGTGTGGAACACTAAATATCGTCAACCCCAACCCTTGGAGGTGGGGACTAACACCTCAGCGATTTGTGCCCTTGAGAACTGGGTGAACTGCAGGGCAGGGCAAGGTGCAACACAACCACAGATAACAAGGAGCAGGGGAACAAGGTCTAGTCAGGTGGTGATATATCTTGTGCCACAATGTGACATGTGCTTGTTAGGCTGCCAGTTCTCAGGAAATTGGTGGCGGCTACGGAATCTGTTATGTGCTTGCAGGAGATGTTGTCTGGTATGGTATGGTATTGTGTGGTATGGTATCGTGGATTATTATCCCTACCATATCGCAGAGTAAGAGCACCGATATTCCATTTTTCGAATACCGTAAAAACTTGGAATAATTGGACCTCACGCTAGAGCGTTGGAGTTGCCTCTCTTGGTAAGGTGGGTCGTTTTTTTCTTCTTTTCTTTTTATTTGTCCCAGCGGAGGGCTGAGAGACAGTTATTTCTTCGTTTTTCCCCCCCTAATGCAAAGGGGGGGGGGGGAATTCTAGAGCTTGATTCCCGAGGGGACAGCTGACTGTTCAATAAATTGCGATACCGGTATTGTTAAGGTTTCGCGTGTTAACGAAATAAGTCAATGTAGGACAATATTATAGTTTTTCTCCAAGGAAGCAATATTTCATATGATTCTGGTATGTATCTGGAAATCTATGACACTTAATAGGGGACTCTGAGGAAATGAGAATTGTGACATCCATCGGCTACCGCGGAAACGGGTAGGTATCGTCCGATTCCACCAACCAGGCGCCGGGTATGGTGGGATAAAGAAATCATACGGTAGGGAGAACAATTAGGCGAGTCACGTGGAGCTTTAAAGGCGGGGAGGAAGAAACACGGCTGGGAGAGGAAGGGGAAAAGAGAGATGGGGCGGCGGGAGAGGGTAAATGCGAGGTACAATAGTCTATTTGTACAGTACTCGCACAGAGAAAAGAGCTCAGACGGAAGCATCGTTACGTCATGCATGATGAGTTTTTGTTGGATAGGTTTATCGGTACTCGAGTACCGGTACTTGCCTGGTATCATACCCAACATGATGGAATTGTGAGATGACCCGTAGTGGGT